>VTPC01001212.1:0-38141 GCA_011009095.1 Ignelater luminosus
ATTAGAAAAATGTTTTGAAATTATTAATTTTTTG
This sequence comes from Ignelater luminosus, assembly GCA_011009095.1. NCBI lineage: Eukaryota > Metazoa > Arthropoda > Insecta > Coleoptera > Elateridae > Ignelater > Ignelater luminosus. The sequence continues at coordinate 35 of VTPC01001212.1, forward strand.
GTTTTATTATTGTTGTAAAAATTTAATAGTAAAATGAATTTTTGCGTTCGTACCTATGAACTTGCAGATTAGCGGTTGGAGTGTGCTGGCCGAATAAGTCTTACTGTACAAAATTTCTTGATAACATTGAACTTTATAATAATTTTTCAAACAAGAAATTTTATTGAATTTAATTTCAAAACATTTATTTGGTTTTTAGATAATAATTGGATATTGTAATTAGTGTGAAAGTTAGGATTTGATGTAACTTAACTTACATTGTTGAGTATTTTCTGAACTTATACAGTTTCGATTTGTTGCGAGTTATCACTATTTGTTATTAATTTAGATTAAATAGTATCTTTGATCTTTACATAAAAGACAACGGCGCTCACCTCCTGTTCTGTTTTGTGTTTTTCCTTATAAATAATTTTCTTGGCTAAATAAATTTCGTCTGTTGTACTTGTTGTATTATTGTGTACAACCAATCTCGATCCAAGCTCAAGGTCACCAACTGAGCTTAGTCAGGCCGAGGACTTAGTGATCCTCGTCTTTTTTATATTTAAAAGTGTAACGCAAGGCCACGTTACAGGCTTATATTTTATGTATACACGAAATGGGCGCCAATTTCCTGTAAGCACAAGTTTTTCGCCTACGGTGAGATGAGAACTAGGAGAAAAACACTCTTGCGCTGCTTTGCAAATAACTCAAAAATCTCTCTACACGGAGCAAGCTTATGTAGTTTATTTCGTTCTTGACGAGTTGTTACATCACCAAACCGTATAAATTAGAGAATAGAATTAAATCGATTTCTAAAAATAGTTGCAAAAATATAGCCCTTTTCATAGCCAGATCTGTAGATCAAAGAACACTGACTTAATCTTTAGATGAGTGGAGGGCCCCCATACTCAGAAGTAAACCAATAAAGGGACGTATTTCTGTGGAATCGGTGCCTTTCCAAACATGACTTTTCGAAGTTTTTGATTTTTTGTGAACTGATCCATTCATATGCTTTTTTTATTTGCGTATTTCATTACAATTTCTGTGATCTCAAGGGTCAGAAAACACATAAAACTATTCGATTTGCTTCGAATGTGGTCACTTTTATTTGTCAAACCAGAAGGCTGTAAAATTATATAAGAAACCTGACATCTGCCTTGTTTTCCTGCAACTCTGTGTGCCACACCATTCCATTCTTTAGTAACATTTCATTCTGTAAATCATCTATAATTTCATTATCATCATCTTCCTCTTCAGAAATTTCACTTCTTCATTATCTTCTACCTCGGAGAACGATTTGATTTCAGTTTCGTATTCTTTATCACTAATATTTTCCATTAACTCGGCAAGCTTTCGTTCACTTAGAGCTTTATACATTTTAATTGAAAAATGCTTGGTCACTAACGTACAATCTAATTGTCAACGTAGTTGTAAAGTGTAAGGTTAGGTTTGATAGAGCGATAATTTATAATATAATTTTATAATACTGGAAATAATAAATTTAAAAATTTTGCTCGCAGAACACTTTTAAATATGTTAATAAGCCATGTCCCACAACATTAACTATGCCAAAAAAAAATCTAAATATTACAACCAAAAACAGAGACTTGGGGTGTCCACACCACCACTTCGTAAACGGAAGTAAGTAACGAAGTAGCACCAGGTAGGTTCCACGGCAATTCCAACGTTGTAAGTCCTGACAATGCCGAAACGCATAAAAGTATTTCAGAACTTCATTTCTTTTGTCATTAAACAGATAGACGTAGCAACGTAATATCAAAGACTGAACCCATGGTATTCGACTTACATTAACCTGTTAACTTATTTCCATTGTATTTTCCTTTTGATCTTCCGCGTATTATCTCCTAGTGATTGTTCAGTCCCTCCCATATTCGGCTTGGAGTTAGCTGGCAGGCATTACTTACATCTATTTTGCGTAAACTTTTAGCACACAGACAGCACATAATGTAGTTTTTGTTGTTTGCCATTTTCCTTATGTATTTACCACTCTACTTCATGTCACGCAATGATCACAACTGCTATTAAACCTACTGATAAATACTCGTATACAACTTGAAATTCTGTCGTTGTTCGTATCTGTGTGAAAAAACAGAATTAGCTATGGCCAAATTTAAATTCCTTGAGAGATTTCTTTATCGATATATTTGTTGTAATTGTGTTAGGAAAGAATTTTCTTTCTTTCCAAATTTGTATCGAATTTATAATAGAATAAGCACCGTTTTCAAAATCAAATCTGATAAATAATTGATTCTTTGCTTGAACTGCAGTTTTTTCGTTTTAAGATTCAATATTAATATATCATAATGCCAAACGGTTTCATTTCTTAAAAATTAAAATCAAAAAAAGTGTCACGATCATGTTCTACCGTTTTAATTTACTCGCTTTGTCGCAGGTATAGAGTAAATGCATGCGCGGAAATAAAAGAAAGCCGTCAGCTAAGCGAAGGAACGTGTTGCACCAGGTGATTAAGTACCAGAGAGTCGTCAAGTTTTTTCTTCGAAGTGCCGTTACAGTAAGGTTGGGGGTTTCTTAGAACAGTGTACGGTAAGTTGAATGTAAGAGACAAACGTTAAAACTCACTGTACTGTCTTTAAAGGTAGTTGTTGGTTAATTACTGTTCAGCTATGTAAGTACACGAAAAATGACAGTCCCTAGTGAAGGTGTGCGTCGTAGTCTACTTGCACAGTTATCTACGCTGACGAACTTGTGATGCAATTTTATTAATAAACATCGCATGAATAGTATTATTTAGCCTTTTATAAGTAGTCAACAACATATCTTCTTCAAGTAAAAATACTTCTATCAAGAATATTTATTTCGCGCCTGGTGCTGATTCTGTAGAATCAGCCGCATCAAGTAATCCAAATAAATTGAATTCTAAAACATCGCCTCGGTGTAAAACTTACTGTGCGTTAAGCAAAGCGCAAAATTATGCATCGTGTGCTATCCTAAGAAACCCCAACTTCAGATAAATTGAGTAAAGTCGGGTTTCCTATTGGATACCGATCCTGTCTTGAAAATAAATATGTCTTCATGAAGTTTGCTTTGATTTAACTAAATGTGGAAAGTTTCAGTTCTAAATGTTATGGAAAGTTCTGTGTGTTGCAAATTGGCTTTAGCATTAAGCCATAGAGAGGGTAAAAAATCGAGATCTCCGGTGAATGATTCTTTTGTAGAGATTAAGAGAAGTTGAAAGAATCTCCGTAACGGATGAGTTTATTGTGGAAGTTAAGTTAAGATTTTCCCAGAATTACCTGGCTGTTTGATCTCTCCATCTACCGGAAGGTAAATTACAACCTTCTGTGCTCACACATCTCAGGTTTCACAATAATGTAAGTTTTAAATGTAAATTTTTTTAGAACTTCCCTACCAGAAGAAGCTTTGTGTTTCTTTGATTTAGTTTATTATTACAATCCTAATTACGTTTGATCTTCATTTGTTTGATAAATGTTTTAATGTTTATTTAGTTTTGGTATTATCTTTGAGCAGAATAAAGCCTGTACGTTATAGATAAATAATGCAGAATGGTAATAGTGATAAAGGTAGGTCCATATGTCACTCCGGACGAAAAAGTGTTTGCATGTTTGTGTATTGTTTCGTTTGATTAAAATTACACGTGTTAAAGGAAATAGAGAGTGTAGTTCCATTAAAACACGAATTTTTAAAATGTTGGAGTTACGTAGTACTCAAGTATGAATATTGAGTAATTATATCTGTCTCGGTTGTAGAGTTAAAAGTGAGATTCTTTAGTTTCGAATTTTCTGAATTACATCAATTTTAGAACTCGGACAAAATGGTCGACTTCGACTCGGTTATATACAGGATTGTGCAAATTCATCGTATGATTCCCGTTGCCTTTGATATTGAGCAGGCTTGAGCACTTCTTTATTTTCTCCAGAAGCAGAAGTTTAAGAACAGTATGGTCTTCTGATGATTCAGACTTCTTCAAATTATACCCCGTCTACTAAACACGACTACAGGAGGAAAATCGTCAGTAGAGCTTTAATAGTAATTGTGGTGTATTGGTATCTATATATCTTCAACTTTTTCAAAACAAATATGTAAACTTGTAAGTTAGGATTTAATTCAGCTTTACAATTTACAGTATACCATAACAAAAGATGTTATATTATAAAACTCGGTAAAGCCATCTTTTCTGCATTACTAAATTATAAAAGTTACAAAATGACTTTTAAAACCGATATGATTATTATTATTATTAATCGATTAATTTAAAGTTTAGGGCACTTTAGAGATCAGAAAACCAAGTTTTACTTCGGCATTCTATGATTCTAAGAACAGCAGTACACTTGCATAATACTTCTATTACATCTTTATACGATAATATGTTCGTGCTCCAAGTTAAAAATTTAATTTACATATCAAACAGCCAATATCAAATATTACAGCAAAAAAAGTTTAATGGAGGTACATAAATTTATTTTTTGTAAAGATCAACTAAACGATACTGGAACTACTAGGTTTTTTGCTTTGTTATTTATCTACTCAGAATGTTTCTGTTTAACATAAATACATACAACAATGTAAATACATTATATAAACAACAAAATTAATACATCAACATTACAGTCCCTGGAGGGTAACGGTTTCATTTTTGTGGTAATCGAAAGCTGTTACACGATCCATTAGGGAGTTCGTAAGCGGTACTTTTATTTTAGGACTGAGGTTTTGTTTATAAGACGACCAGATAAAAGGGAAAGAATGCGCTTGAACCAATAATAATTTCATATACCATACTATAGTGCGTGTACTCCCCGGAGAACTTTTATTTTTTTACTAACTCAGCAAAAAACATGTTCATGGAACTTATAAAACTCAGCTGGGAATTACCAACCACTAGGATATTTTCATGTTGGCTTTCACTTTATTTATGGAGCAACTAGGCTTTAATGACTTTTTCGTGTCAAATAAAAAATTGCCTTACCTTCGGTAGACTGGGTTTGTCGGACAGTTTGCTTGTTTTTCCGCCCTTGCAACTTCAAAGAACGTTATACCTTCATTTCCGAAGAAAGCAGATTTTTGTGGATCATTAATTTTATGCGAATAGGAAATTAGTTTTTGTTCCAAACTCTTTGGCTTGTTCAAGTTTTTGTTTTTGTATTGTAGAGTTTTTGCATTTTTTTTCTGAAACCCTCAGGAAACCGCTGTGAAATATAGTTATTTTCTTTCGTAAAATCGCATACATTGGACGTGTTGTTGCTGAAAGACGACTGTTGCATTAGATTACGGCGACGCCCGAAACTAACGGCTGTTTGAATGAATCGATGAGACGACTTTCCTGGCGTATCTTTCACCCCAGCTGTGGTTTGGATATAAATCCCAAAGAACACTGCACTTTTACCTTCTGGAATTTTCTATAATATGTAGCTTCTGATATTGAAATTTCCTTTTGAATGTCTAGACTTTATCATATAAAACAGTCTTTCTTTATAGCTCTTCTTTTATTACGAAATCTTTATTCTTTTTCTGTTTTTTAATATCAGCAACTCCAATTAGAAGGAATATATAAAAATAAATTTTACGAGTATGGATCCATAAACATTGTACATATATGTACTTTGAAATAAACAAAATTTTTGTAAGAAACAAGTGTAATAATAGGAGGCCTCATTGCGTGGGTGCTTTTTATATTTTGAAAACCATTCTTTCAAATTACAAAAAATTGTGTAAGTAGGTTTTTGCAGACATGTAATATATGGTCATTATATTTATGTGAAAAATTTAATGTTGGGAAAATCAGACTCCCAAGATGGATACAAAAACTAAAATATTCTTTTGCCACATTTTTATGCTTTTTCTGAATTTTTTTCAATTTTGTTATAGCAGCAACTGCGAGAAATTTTATGTAAAAGCTTTTCTCCTAGAATTGTGTAAAGTAAATCAAATTTTCAAAATTTCGAATGATATGCAACACATATATCTTCTGGGTAATGAATGTTTGGTATTATTTACGTTATAGGATTGGTGATAATTCGTAATCCTCAGATAATTGGACTGCAATTTAGCTACATAAAGGTTTCATTACACATAATTACATCTACTATGTAATGATCTCTTTCCAATGAATCTACATCACTTTTATGTGATTTCCTGAACTGTCTTAATTTTCTCACTTTACACAAGTGATAATTTGCCATTGCAGAATTTTTTCAACCTGTAGATTTCAAACAACGATTATAAAGATGAAACAGTTAAACCTATGAAAGCAAAAGTCTCCATTTTTAAAAACGTTTTTGTTTGTCTGATATTACACCTGAAGGCGACAACGATCAACACCCACTGTCTTGGAGGCTAATACACCAAGTGTAAGACTTGAAATCACAGACCTAAGCTACACCGTTCGGGTTGCTAGATATTACTAATCAAGCTATATAGGACTCCAAAGTTATTGCTGTTGGTTATAACGAATTTTAAAAAATGTTTGTTTTGTAACCAACCATGCCGCAAGTTCATGCAACGTTTTTTGCCCCTCTCATAAAATGCTACCAATGATAAAGGGTCGCCCTTTGGATTCTCATTAAATATCTCTTGTGGCGGCTAGCAACTAAGCTTTTTATCCTCCTAAACGGTGCACTGCTACTTCCCTCCGGTGACAATTTCCAAAACTTTCTTATTGTAAATCATTATTATAATATTGATGATAAAGACGCCACCTGTGGTGGAAATATGAGGTTAAGAAAATACACATCTTGAAAACCAAACAATCCAAAATGGCTACTATAGTCATCCATATAAATCGCCTAGTTAACAATGAAATATATACATTTCAATCAGGAGTAAATTAAAAGTGAACTCTGCAATACATATTGAATCTACATGCACGGACATGCACTGTAGAGAAAGGAACCACAAAAAGGTTTCTCAAATCACACCTATCAAAGGTAAGGTAAGCAACTAAATACAATTCAAAACATAATTAAAAAAATGATAAGACAACAAAATAATTCTTACTCAAGAAAGGGACTGTACTGTAGAAATACGATTGTAGGATAGGAATACAACAAAAATTCAGCAGTTGACGAGAATGTAAAAGTAATAAACTCGTGAGAAGGTGGAATCTGAAATAGATTCAAAAGATAAACTGACAGCTGAAATGATAAAGTAGAGATACTTCTAATACATAAGAAAGAATATAAGACGTATGAAAAATCACATAGGCATTATGCTATTGAAAAATCTCACACGGTGAAGAATGTAGCATGGGATATCAATGTGGCTTACATTGAAATTATATCAGTCTTGCCCTGCAAAAATTAAATGTGGCTAAAAGATACACAATTAGCATCTGAGAATACTGATATTAAAGCTAAAGTTTGTAACGGTTACTTTTTGTTACCGTTCCATGTGCTATATTTAATCTGTGTGTTCCAGTATTCCTTCTTCCAACAAGCGCCAGACCGTTTGTTCCCGGTGAACCTGTCGAACCTAGCCCAGTGTTGTAAGGGATGACGGGTTTTTTGCGTGTGCAAAGCCCTACAGGTTAGGATAAGTTTTGCTTCCTTGTTCATACCAACGGTGGTTCTGATGGGGTTTCCTTTTCCCCTACAGCTTCTTCGATCGCAGGGTTAAAGACGACTTCGTTAATTATTTCTCTGATTTAGAAGAAATCGGGAAATCCTCCCTAGATTTTAGTTGATTCCATCACCTTCAGAGTCAAGGGCATGGTTTACAGGAGAGCAACACTTCAGAAGATTTCTAGTTGATCAGTACAGAGAAAATTTTGTTAATTTCAATTTGTAACGGTAATTTTTTTATCACCATTACATCACGTTTGATTAATTAGGGTACCTGGTTTTCACAAAATTTTCGTGCTTGAAAGTCCGCCTTGCGCTGGTTGCGGCCCGAGAGAGCGGAGTCGGATTAGAATCGAAAGAGGTGTAAGCAGACGTTCGTCGCTATAGTGCTAATTCTAGTTCGTTCTATTTAAATTTTTCTTGAGTACCGCAAGCCTTTATTATCAGGAGGTAAGTCTAGGATTGATTGTGATAATTTTCTTTGATTCCTCACAGCCTGTTTCTGGGGATAAGTTTGAAAGGCCCTGGTGATCGTTTTTGTCCGCTCTCGTTGTTGGAAGCGGAAGGTGGACATTGATCCAGAGAGTCCCAGTTCCTGGAAGGTATCTATGGTTCACGATCTTAGAGAAAGAGAAAACGAAAATTTGTTGGTCCAGTCAGCGTTCCGTAGGAGATCATCTTCGCACGCACCCCGAGTAGAAGTCTCTATGGGGGGAAATCTTGTAAAATTTTCTCATACTAGAATCCGATTTGTTAGATGTTAGGGACCTAATAATTTTTAAAAAAAAGTTGTAGCGCTGATTTAAAGAGAATTTAAACCATAAGCGTTAGGGATCTTTTTTTATAGGGGGATTTATTAAGGAGGAAATAGCAATTGAATCTCAATTCATATTGGTTTTGTAATTGCTGTAATTTAATTTGAATCACCCTTGCGAAATCTAGTGTGTGTTGCCGCGTCTAAAGAGTTTTTTCTACGCAACTTAGGAAGCAAAACTTTTAAGTAGTGATTTTGTGTATTTCTGTTCCAGGGATAAAAATATTTTTACTGGCCATTTCTGTTCTCGACGTTTATCATACCAGTGAGAAAACATCGGAATTCTCAGTTGGTATGTCAATGTTTTTATAAACTCATTACCTAATTGTGTTAGCTTCTTAAGATTGAGTTTTTTTAACTCTCCGGCTTTTAGAGTTTATTTTAAAAAAAATAGAAACCAGATTTTTATAAATCGCAATTTTACATGAGGTCTCGCACTTTTAAACTTTATACTACATTTATTTATCTCTATGCGTGGGTTCGGCAAGAGATTTTTATTATACGTTATAAGTTATATATAAGTTATTATAAGTTTAACTTGTAATTTTTTAATAAATTTTTCTTTGGTCATTTCTTGATATATGTGAACTTTAATTTAAAAATTTAAATAGTGACAGGGATTTGCGTTAACTTTGTTGTTCAATTTATTAATTTGTTAATTTAATTGAAATTTTATATTTACTATACTACTAAAAATTTTGTTTGAATTTAATAAAAGACTCCTAGTCAACGTAATATACAGGGTGTAGCTAAATTTGCTACAAATTTGTATTTTTATTGTTGTATTTGCATGGGTAATGTGGTGGTTTTTTGAAATATTCTATTTATACAAACCTGTTGCGTGTCAAAATCGGTTGCATTGAAGTTCCTTCGTTTACACATGCATTTACAGTTTGCTCTTCCGTCTTGTTTTATTTGTGATACGCGTATGACAACTTACATCGCGACGATTTTGATGATTCACACTGCCTTCTCTAACTAATACATTTTAAAGCTTTTTATGACTTCTTAGTTCTTGTTTCCGGGTGTTACCCTAAATCTTTATGAGTTTTTAATATATATCTGAACTATTTTTCTGCGTTTTATTGTATGTACGATCTCCTTATCACACGCTCAAGGCCACCCTCTGAACTAGCCGGCCTAACACCAATAAGCATCTTAATTAGTGTCAATAAAAATTTAATTAGCTGTAACACAAGGTTACGTTACAAGTTAGAAAATATGAATGACAAAATGAAATAAAAGTGTGCATGCACTTAAAAACGGAGAAAAATCAAAATACTTCAATAAAATAGAAGAAAACATTTCAGAAAGCTATAATAAGACCAGTCGTTGTGTATGTTTCTGAAACCAAAAGTTTAAAACTAAGATAAAAGAAGGATCAATTCTAAGAAATATTTATAGGTTAAATGATGACGGTGAAATATGCAAGATAAGAACTAACCAACAGATCAAGAAAATGTCCAAAAATATTCAGACAAGTAGTAAAAGGGCAAATTAAACAGGACACGTTCATAGAGACAAGACAGCCAAAGTAAATGCTTTAGTAAATAAAAATATTGAAGAAAAACAAACTAAAAGGTAAACTGACAAAGACAAATACCTAACAAGAAAGGGAATGCAACGATTGAAAAAACAACTAACTAGAAAAAAATAGAGATAGAGGTTCAATGCAATAAGTACATGACGCGAATGACGATACTTTATTTCTCGGCTACGCCATGAATCTTTGGTATTAGAGTTCCTATAGATATCAAAGGAATGTGCCTCTTTGAAACAAACCGAGATTTAAGTAAAGAAAAACATAAACTTGCTATTACTTAGATGAGGAACGATTAGCTGTCGTTTTGTATAAATACGATCGGAGGATACAAGTAAAACTGCAAGAAGGAGATTTCCCAGTATTTTAAAATTCAAATAAATCCCCTCTCAAGAGTATATTGTACCAACATATACCGGTGTTTGATAGCTAGTGCCCTCTCCCGTCAAAAACTGAAAATAAGCAAACGTCCATTATCCGTCGAAAACATCAAGTTTTAGTTAAGTAAAATCATAATCTTGCAAGCTCATCTGAACTCGCATTTCGAATGCAATTGTGCGGATACTTACTTGCTTACTTACTTACGGGTGTCCCGTAAATGCCAATAAAGCTTTAGGTAGCAGCCTTCCTCAACCTCTTAAGATGCCAAAATTGAAAACACGAATGTTCCAACGTATTTAGATTTGTTACACGAACCAAAAAAAGAAATTTAAACTTGGCAATGCTGCCGCAAGCAAATACAAGATTATTCGAATACAGAAACCAAAGTATCGCAAGAAATCAAAGATTTATCAATTTTATTCCAGCGATAATGGACCATAAATTGTCAAAACTTCAAAGAAATGCTGACAACTAATTTCATCGGATTTATCAGTACACCCAAGACTTGCATGTTTGTCATATCTATTTTTTGGTAATAATTCAATTTTTAACAGCAGCTTCAAAAAGAGAAATTTGACAGTTCTGTGCTTTATCAAGGGTAATTGTTGTTTCAACAGATTCATTTGTTGAATTGCTAACAGCTTCATTTGGATTCGATTCTTTGGTTTCTGTTTATTTAGCGTTAAAGATGTTAACTTCTGACCACTTGTACAAGAAAACTAGGCCGAGGAGAAATTTTCTTTTTCCAGTCTTGCAATAAGCACTCATGGAAGAAGATGTTTACCAAAAGCTTTATTGGCATTTACGGGATACTCTGTCGATCTCATTTTGTTTTGTTCGCTTGGGCGCGTCAATTCATTCATACCAAAAAAAAAAACGCAAATTTGTAACTAAAGCTTTTCCTTCAGAATCTAAAGTGGCAATCCGTTAGTCTAATATATTAATTTAGAAACTTTTAGTTATGACTCAGAAATTCGACAGGCAAAAAAATCTGTAAATTAAAATAAGTAAATTTACTTGAACTAGCTCGTTTTGCGATTGCAGTTCGTTTTAGAAAGAGTGTTCGTTCAATAGCATTTTTTGAACGCTTAGTTGAAGAGAGCATGCTTTTATTAGTAATTAACAAATAATTAAAAAAAGATAAAAGATTTGTCTAAACGTTTTGGTGCCCATTTCATTTGTTTTTATTAAGCTAGATAATTCAGTTCGTCACCCGTTAATTTTAATCTGGTAGAGGTGTTTGTAAAACCAGAAGCACAAATACAATGAGAAAAAAGAGAAAACTAGCGGTTAAAAGTTATCCTGAGCAAAAATGCGTGCGTCGCATCGATGTATCAGCAGCATCGGCTTCTAGCTTTCTGACAACAGCTGGATTTTTTTCCAACTTCAATTTGACTTTCAGGATTCTTTTGTAGATTTCGCATTGAGCGAGAATTTCTCACCGTCTGTAATGTTAAATTTAGCATTACCAGTGTATCTTTCTTAAGTGACAATCGTTAAAATACGAGTTTTTCTGTCGCAGATAATACCAAGACAATATTAAGAAGAGAAAAAAACTTTTGTTGCAATTCTATTTGAACCACAATGTCTACACAATGCCGATTGGAAAGTGTCTCTTCGAGGCAGAAAACGCTCAACTATCAAAGCAGCTCAATTCTTACTCTGTCCATAATAACTGAAAAAACGGTTGAAATTCAAAAATACTTATCTCCTCATAAAATTGTAGTAGATTGAAATCATTTTCTACTTCAGAGGGGAGCACACAAGACAGGGTTGAGGAAAGATCATCTTCAATGCCGAAAAGTCGCAACGATACTATTAACACAATCATTACAAGGAACTACGACTAGTTTAAAAATCCTCATGCGTTTGAGCAAAACGGTTCTAATAAAACGTGAACATCAGGAAGATAGTTCATCTATATCACTAATTTGATGAAAAATGGTTCTAAAGAAAAAAAACTTCTTCTATCCTCTGGATTGTCTAAAGGCCCAATAAGATCACCACTAAAGATACGAAACATAATTAAGAAAGAGAAATTACGTTTGTACGTAAGCCTCAAGAATATTTTTCTTTCATGATTAAAAAAGAAGACAAAACTTCTCAATAGTTTTGATTAAGGTCGCATTACCTTATCCTTTGATTTTGAATTTTGATTTGCCATCTAAAGTATAAGCCTTCTGAAGCGAAATGGAAACACAAACAGTTGTATTGTTCCTTAAACCCAGTCCTGAGCAAAATGTTTTTGTGACTCATACCTCCCCTTCAACGCAATCAGCGGAGTCTAAACAGCAAAATAAGTATAACAATAAACTTAGCAACTTAGCAACTTAACAACAACTTAGCAAATATTTCCACAGCTACTATAATGTAAAGAACTTGCTCGGTCCATATAGAACAACACTGCATACTTTTCTCGATTTATGATAGTTTTTTTTCTGTTTTCACATATTTTGTACGAAAAGATGAATTTGTATCTTTTACTTGGTACTGATGATCTTCTCGTTTCCATTATCTATCAGCAAGTTGTTACTAAGAGATTGCAAAAATCGCAGATGGTTAATCACAGTTTGGAGCATGGTTTCTACTTTCTATCTCTATCTAGCTGGTTATCAAATTTTTCTGATATCATGCTCCTAGAAGTAATCTCAACACTACTTTTGAGACCATTTTATTTTGAGAAGCCAAGTTTACATTTAAGGTAGTATCTCCGGTACCTTCAAAGCATGTAAAAAGTGTCAACCTTGATCGCGAATATCTTCTCTATTAAACAAGCAAAATTTTCAATTTCAGCAATTTCCTAAGAGAAGGTTATGCTTTACGTGTACACGCAATCTCATTAAATTCCATAGAATACTTGATACTTTTATATAATACCTTTAAAGTAGTATCTCTCTAAACCCACTTTTCTATGGAATTTAATAAAATTGCATGTACACATAAAGAATAACCTTCTCTTACAAACAGCCAAAATTGAAAATTTTCAACCGTTTAATAGAGGAGATATTTGCGATCAAAGTTGGCACTTTTTACATGCTTTGCATATACCAGTTAACTAAAAGTTACATATTTCCGTCACAACTTTAAAACTTTTGTATAATTTTTTCAAAAAACAACTTATTTATAAATTAGTTTATTAGGAATATTTTGAATAAAAAGAGAAACTTTTTGCCCGATTGGCTGAAAAGAAAATTATGCAAGTTTAGGCATTTCTTGGTATGTAGACGGTATGTCAATGAGCGTCTAGCTCATGTAGTTGTGTGTATTAAATGACAAAAGATTTGGCTATTTTGGAGATCAATTTACTTATGCTTTTGTTTTTTAAAAAAAGTTCACGGCTTACTAGATATATAAAACAAAAGACAATTGCGAAAATATTTTTTTTTTTGTTTCAGAGTAAATTCTCTAAAACATCCTCTTTGCTGTTCTTTTCTATCTTTGCTCGTTTTGAGGTATTTCACTTAAAAAAAATAAGATTTTTTTAATGGAACGCCTACTTGATTTCCATATTGTGGAACTGCACGCCTTAAATGTTTTTCAGTAATACACGGTTTGACATAGCTATTCTTTTGTTTTACCGAGTTATGAAGTGAAAATCATTTTTCATCATAGTTCGCCATGACATCTAACACACAAAGTCGTGGAGTTTTATCAAAGAAATTCATTTGTTATGCAAGAATTGCTAAAAAAAATAAATACGCTTTTATGGGGCATTAGCTGCTTATTTGATGCTATCTGTGAATGTTCAGTAAAGTATCTTAAAAGCGTCTTTTGTTTTGTCTTAGTAATTGTTACATAACAAATGTAATTTATCTGACAAAAATCAATGATTTTCATATGTTTAAAGCCATGGCACACTAAGTGGGAAATGCTTTTTATTAAAAAAATAATAATAATAATTTCGTTTTTAGCAAATATCTAGTAAGCCGTGAACTTTTTTGAAAAAACAAAAGCATAAGCAAACTGATCTCCAATATAGCCAAATATTTTCTAATTTAACCGACTTCGTATCTCTTACAATTTCCAAGATCCCAATAGTGATCATCGAAATGTGGACACACTGTATACAAATTAACTGAAATTTTTATGTTTTTACGTACAAAAACTTCTATGCAATAAGTTACAAAATGTAAAACGTTCTATCAATTTTAGAATATATTTCACCTATCCAATAATTTTCAGTCGATAAAACTATCCATCATTCATACGTACCAAATACACCATAAATAGCAATTAGTTCCGTTATCAAAACGTTAAGCTATAAGCAGCAGTAAAGCGTGAAAAAATCCCGATTTATTTTAAAGGTTGAATGTTCTATATATAAATATCAAATTTTATTGAAGTAAATGACACTATATTTTTTTACTATTGGTGGTTTTTCCAATATTTTATGGTGCTTTTATTTTATGTGCAATAGCAATAAAGTTCAATACACGATTTTTTGTTGATTCCGTTGAAATTTATTTACTTATTTTTTTCACACACAGAATTCCTAGATCTTCGATTTTCTCCAGCGATATAAAATTCCATTAGATTTTATTTAAATACATAAACATAATTTAAAACGGTCCTGATGTTTCATCTGATTCGTACTTTGCTCGGCGAATTTAACTATGAAGATATGACTTTTACTTTTAGGTTGGGTTTGTTACATGTAAATATATTTTTAGCATATTATGCGTACCTAGGTGTCTTAGATATATTAATCTAATTTTACATCATCATTTTGTTTTTGATGCTTCTTGAAGCTTCAGTATTCACAAACATTCAAACATTTCATTAATATTCAGAATACATAAACAAGTAGGGCTTTCAAAAAAGGAGTGAGGAATTTCATACTCTGTTGTTTATGTTAATATACAAATTTATTTTTGCATGTAGGTATCACCGTGATCGGCTATTGTTGAAGTATCACATGCCAGAAAAATTTGAAAAAATGGACTCGTGCAGTATAGATTAGCGAGTACCTATTTATCATGAAGCTGTCTCATAAGTTTGAAAGTGTAATAAGTATTTAAAGAAATTACTGACCGTATTTTAATGTTACAAATTCAGTAGGGAGTTTTAGCATAAAATTAATCAAACAATAACCTTATCGTACTGCAGTTTGCAAAAACTCCCAATTTCTAACGTTAAAACGTCATTGGCACTCTCTTTGAATACTTATTACATTTTCAAACTTATGAAACTGCTTCATGATAAATACTCGCTTTTCTACATTGTATGAAGTCATTTTTTCAAATTTATGCTGGTATATGAAACTCCAATGGCGGGTCACGATGAATGATACCAACATACACAAATAAATTTATCAACGTAGTACAACAGAGTTTGAAATTCGTCGCTTCTTTTTTTTTACAAAAATTATTTTGTCTTGCCGTTTATGTTAGCTACGCATTGGGTTTGAATAATACTCTGATTGGCATTGTTAACCAATAGGAATCTTTGTTGTGCCATGACTGTTTGAAGCTCATTGCTACCAATTGCCTACCTATCTATCTGTTATGCACTAACGCAACAGTTTAGTATTGATGTCAAAGCTTATATTCAACAGCGGCAATCTTCATCTTCCGATTCCACGTAACCTTTGCTGTTGATAAATCTCTTATAGTCCGATGCTGTCAGTGATTGATTTCCACTTCCACAGATGCTAACAAATCATTGATTACGTCTGAAAATATTATTCACGTAGTAGAAGACACTATCCATGCATATATTTTATCTGTGTCCAAAAAGCAATAGTTTTCAAAACACTGGACCAAAAAAATTTCGGTAGGAAAATTAAAGTTAATTGCAGAAAAACCACTATAATCTCTTTCGAGTCTCTTTGACCTGAAGATTCGATATTGAATTGCAAATGATTGAGCTCAGTCTTATCCGTTCCACAGTTTTGCTAACTTTAAGTGGCTATAGTATGCTTCCTTTCAATTCATTTTCATGTCAGAAACTTCTAGTGTCTACAAAAACTCCTAAACATAAAAAATATAAAGTGCGACCCAAAAACAAAACTGCTATAGCTAAAGTTCCAGGCTACTAGATAATAGAAAAGCCTCAGTTTTTCCTGTTATAAGTGTGTAGTAAGTAATACAAGTAAGTTAAGATGACGTTCAGACAGCAACTTGTGTACGCAAAAAGTTTATCGTTTTTGTTTCAAGGTATCCAAAGAGAAAGTAGCTGTTCGATTCAATACATCTAAATGAGCATCTAGCGCTTTTCAAATTAAGAAAAAACTCAAAAGTGTATTGTTTGTCAATGTTTTGAAACAGTTTATGCTAGTATGGAATTTTTTTCGACCTCGTCGAATGTTAATGTATATCAATCGCGGAGCCTATATTTCAGTCCAGGTTTTTAATGAGCCTTCTCTTTAACCGACATGATTGTTTAACTTGATAGATTTGAGCCACTGAAAAGCAGAGACATTATAGTCTGTACATCTCTTCAATTTTGGATTTAGCTTTTAAAGCAAGAAACTAGACAGAAATGATGGACATGATCATGTTCAGTAAGTCAATAAAAAAGTCTGAAAAAAAGCAAAGCGGTACTTAAATAAAAGTAAACTGTCGGCGCTACGTTGCTAAAGAAGTGCGAATAAGCGATAAATATTTGGTATTTCTGGTAAAAGTCTGGACGGCGAAAACTAAAAATTATGGGTGTTGAAGTTCAGTTCTATCTTAATATGTGTTTATGATGTTTTCAGTCACGTCGTTTTCGTTGTCTTATTTTGCTTTGCACAATTTCTTCTCTTCTAAATGTTTATGTTTTGAAAACTTGCTCCGTTTTCAAGAAATCTTTTCTGATTAACCCAAGCTAGGTATGTGTTATTGTCTTACAACTATCCGTTTCCGGATTTGCTCGTTTTTGACATTTATGAGAACTCAGCCGAAGCTTTTCGCTCGAGCGTTTGATTCTTTGCATTCTCAAGTATTTTTCACATTATAAGCACTGCTATCTGTTCCGATTAGGATGAAATTATGAAAGGCTCACTCCCATATGAGATTGTTTTACGGCATTTTCAAATAAGATCTCCATTATGTTTTTGCAATACGGATGAGTCTTTCATAAGTTTGTATAAAATCCAAATCAAGATTTCGAGAAGACCATATCATAGAATTTGCATCTTGCAAAATCGCAATATAGTTTTTAAAGCGTTGTTTCCTCTCGAAATTACCTGCTAAAGATACAATATTCTTCCTTGCTCTTATTCAAGTCCACCTACAGATAAACTTTTGGTTACTAAAACGCATAATATGATTCCACCCCTTTAATGAGTCACAATATGATTGTATATTTTTGACCTTCTTTTCTCTCATATCAATCTTGCCTGTTGAACGTCTTTAGGCTAGTAAGCTTCAGTGTACTACTTCTTCTCTTAAAACATTTTTTTAAAAATCTTTAGGATACTAAAAGTTTAACAGTCTTGTAACGAAGTTACTTTTATAGGACTCTTATCCGCTACGAATTTGTATATTTATTTTTAATTGTGCTTATGCTCGCACGCCTGTTATACTGCCGATGCCGCTTTCTAAAATGTGCATTTAGAATTTTTCCTTTTATTTATACATTTATTTAACTTAATCAATAAAATGTAATTTTCTTAGTTGTTCTATAAGATTAGCCGATAATTTTATATTCATTAAGTTCGTCAGGTTATGATGTTTTTATTTTATGAGAGTTTATATTTTATTTAAAGCAAGTTTATAAAATGTATTTTATAACCGCCGTTGTATACCGAGGTTTAATGTGCAATATTTCCGCCACATTGATTAATTGTTATTAATTAATGAAATTGTAATATAAGTACGCATCATTAGCAATGCAAGCCGCAAACCGATTTCCCCCAGTCTGTCTCCCCCACTTGTAGCGAATTTGCTAGTGTTGGGATACCGAGCAGGTACATAAGCAAGCATTCGACCGTTGAAAGGCAGTTTCAGCCATTGTAGTTCGCAAGATTAGCTAACAGCCAATCCAGCTCCAGTTGAGAATGAGTATCCTGTGGATAGCAAGCAACTGCTCTACCTGTTTCTGTCCTACCCCGTAGCTTGTGGTTTGACTGCCGTCGTTAGCGGTCGAGCCGGTCCGTCGCTGCTGGGTAGCTCCGTACTACCGCCATCCATCCTAAACAATAGCTTAGGTCTTGACTGCCATAGTTGGCGGTCGAGCCGGTCTGTCGTCGGTCGAGTCTCAAGGTTAGCTCCGTTCCCTGTCGTATCCTTTAGCTTAGGGGGTGACTGTCGACGTTGGTAGTCGAGTCGGTCGAACCCCAAGGCAAGCTATCCCGGTGTCGTCGCTGGCGGTCAAGCCGGTCCGTCTCTGCTGGGTAGCTCTGTCTCCGTCCAACTTCATTATCCCATACCCTGGATGATACCTGGCCCGACCCACTTGGCTTGCACTCCGCCCCTGCTTGCTGCACTGTCTGGATATCAATAGGTTGGTATATAGTTGGTGATTATTTTGAAATTAGCCATTTTCGTTCCAAAATCAAACAGGGTTTTCTCTCTAAAGAAAGCTCTCATAATTCTAATTTTTCTATAAAACTAAATCAATAATTCCAAATTAATAAAGAATATTGTAGGCCATTTCAATACTCCTACATTACACATATTGCATTTCATTAAGGAAAGAATGCGTAAGTTGCAAATTCTGGTCAGCGCAATATAAACAAGTGTATCAACTTACTTCATGCTATTTTAGATAAAAATACTATTATAGTAAATGCAGAATTGTTATTTTTCCGTGTTACCTAGTTTGTAACTTGTTATTTATGCTAGCATGTCAATTGTGTATATAAAGAAAATTTGAAAACTCAATAAACAGTATTAACATTCACTTGTTCTTACTCAGTAGAAATGTATTAGTTGATCTCAAGTCTTTCAATTGAGCTTAATTGGTCCATGAAACTGTGGATCAGGTTAACCCCTCAAAGCTAGTCTCACCAGCACAATTTGTCGCCTATGGCTGCAAGATTGTTCGGTTAGCTTACTTGTATGTTGCCTGCTTGTATATATATTCTGCCTGTAACTGCTGCTTGCTCTAAAAGACAGTGTGTGTTTATTTGTACCGTAAGCTCTACAGTTTATTATTTCAACCGATCGACCCCTGGATTTCCGGATCTCCACCGTAACTACCTGCGAGCCCTCGTCTGACATCCCCAAAGACGAGGCGGAGGAATAAACCGCCTCACCAAATCTGGCGCCCGAAACCGTTCAGTTACCACCGCTTCAGCAACCCTAAATAAGGGCGCTACAATTTGTAAGAAAATGTAGAAACTTACAACAATTTTAGTATGCTTTATAGAATTGAACTAAGTAAATGATATAAAATATAAAGCGAGTAAATGTGAAAGGAGGAACCCATGATCGGACATCTGCTTACTAACCAAAATTAATTGATCTGAAATTTTGTTTCTATTTTTTTTGTATTGTTCTAGAATTTACTGTTATATTGCATAAGTGAATTCGCGATAATCCATTAGCGTTGGGTCGCAATAAATTCCTGCCTTCACTTCAATTAACCTTTTCCTTCCAGGAACACTTACTCAAAAATGCCATTCACGAAACAGCGAAAAAATGCTCAGATTCAGAAAATTCTTGACGGGATGTCTGGCAGTAAAAACAGTTCTATTAAGATTGCTTCGACGATTGCTCTCCACATATCGTCTTCAATTTTTAGAACTTTATAGCATCTATCCAGTAACGCTCTCTGTTGATTTTCTAACTAAACTCCAGTCCAGGAATCTGCTTTTTATGTCTAAATTGGTGACGTTTGATGAACACTTTGTATAAGATTTGTTTGACCAAGCTAGATTAGTATTTCTGGCTGCCATGTTTCTAAAAGATCAAGCTAGAGTGTATCAAATCTGACTTAAGATAAGAAATGACCCAATGATCCTTTTATATGGTAGGAAATTTCCTCCTAGAGTGTCTGCCGTCGAGACTAGAATTTTAAGTGTTACTACAGTTTTAACGTAGATGTCTCACTTCTGTATTAGCAGAATTTGATTTTCATTCAATACTTATTACAGAAACAAGACGTGAAGTAACGTGCACTTCCTGTTGGTTTAGATAGGTGCAAATGCATCCTATTGTACCTCCATTACGGCGCCCATAATGATGCTGAAAAGTCTTTGCAACTCTGAATAAATAATAACTTTCTTTACTTCGATGGCTTCCAGCATCCTCGTTCAATCGACACACAATAAAACTCTCTTGTTATTAGATACTTTCAGTTTGCAGCAATGTGTCCCAAGCTGAGGATTTTGAATCTCAATAAGTTTCTTTTTGAAACAATGTTGAAATCTATCTAGTTGATAAACAAATGATAGATAAATCTTCAATCAGACTTTGTATAACTAAGAAGCTAGCTCCAATACAGACAATAAAAATGATATAAAATATCTAAAGTACAGATTAGTTAATTAATCTTGTTAAACCTTGGATCTTTAGTGATATCAATTCTCACGTTTTGGATTACTGCAGTGTCGAAGTAGGTACGAGTGCACTGTATGTCATATTTTTCACAGAGCATGCACCTTACTTTCACAAAGTGTCAGTGCTACTCCAAAAGCCCAAATTGAAATGCACCACTTTAATGAGTTCGAGGGTTTTCTCACCTAAAACACAATCTATCAGCCATGGTTATTATCAGTATGCCTTTTTACCACAGCTGTTCCATGACTAGATAGAAATAATCAGTTGAAATATGGTTACACTCTTTGAAGGTTGTCTACATGTAAATTGAATTTTTAACAGAGGACTTTTGTGTTTTACGCCGCCTGACCATTGACCAGGTAAACTAACCTGGAAAAGTCAAGAAACTCGAAGATGTTTCATCAACAACTTGGTCTTTCTAATGTACATGTCTCGAACATTGACACCCTTTTTTGATTTCGGATTTCCCTTGGATAGATACCAATCACAACTAAAGACAGTTTAAACATAGAAAAAACATTGGAAAGCTGAACATCCAAAGAAAACAAAATTCCTTCTGACTTGTGTGAATTCATATGAATATTTACCTTACTGTATTCTGTTCGAAATTGAGTTTGTTCAGGTTTCTTGTCTTTGTTCTAATTCCTGTCGAGTTCGTACGGACTTCTTGTTTCCGCTAGAATTCAAGCCGAGTTCTCGCATTTATTCTTGGAATTTATGGAAACCTGTTTTAGCCCTGTCCTGTTTCGAAAAGTATTGCATATTACATAAATCTGGACTAGTTATCTCAACAGGTATCAGGCAAGAATCCTGATATTAGCAGCAGCTAGTACATAGTGTTATGATATTCGATATTTTCATTTTATTTCACATTTCCTTCCTATTTCTCCCTTATTTTCCTCTATTTTACAACTAGCTTTCATTCATGCTGCATTCATACAAATCATTTTCTACAACTTCTTAAGAAATTGCAAAAATTATTTTCTCTAATAGTAACGTTTTCTTCATATAACTTAACTCCCTGCCTCATTTATCTACTTCAATATCATATTTTATCTTTACTTATTCATATTAAGTATCATATTTTGACCTTTTCTTTTAATATTATCAATCATATCATTAATTATTTATTATTATTATCATTATTATTCTACTAACTTCATATTCAAATCTTCATAATTATCATCATTTTAATAATACTTCACTAATAATTATTTAACTCATTATGATTATCTTTAACACATTCATTCAAGCATCATTCATACCTTCTTGTCAAACCTAATGCGCAATGTTCCCTATTCTTCTTTGGTTATTTTTGTCAACATTGGCTTCTAATTTTTACTTTAACATTCTCTTGTAGCATTTATTCTAGTTCTTTGATTTTCTTTCTTTTTCTGTATTTGTAATTTCTTTTTTCCTCTCTGACTCCTGATAGTAAATTCTTTAAATGTTCTTTCATTATCATTTTATATTTTTCAATCCTTATTTTGGATTTACTATCTGTCTTAAATATTTTATACCTCGATTCCTTATTTTTCTTTGTAGTCTTATTTTTAGATTTTCTTTTGACTTTGATCCCCTCCAAACTTTTATTTTCCATTGTCATCTTCATTTTGTTTCTTCTTTCAGCTTTTCTTGCTCTTCTTAGTTTATTCTGCCAATTAATAGTACATTTCAATTTTTCTTTATTATTATTGTTATTTTGATAATTTTTTTCTTTTTTGTAATTATTCTTTATCTTATTTTTAAGATTTGCCTTTCTTATTGGTAAACTGTTAATTCTTTCTTTTGGATTTATTCGTTTGTGGTTTACTGAGAATTTTGCCATATTTTGAATCCCGCTATCTAATATACAATAATGACTTGGTCCATGATTACCTGCTGTTGATTTCTCTTCAACATTTTTGTTTATTTTATCTAATTCTACTTTCACATTCTGCTGGTAATTTTCTTGTGCTTTTTCTTGCTCCTTAATTTTCTCATTTATATCTGCATCCCTTATTTGTAACATGTTGATAATTTCTTCTTGGTGTCTTTCTATTTTCCTACGCATTTCATTCTGACATTCATCTATCTTATTATTCACCTCTTCTTGTATTTCACCTCTCATGTTTTTAACAGTATTATCCTATCTATTCTCATGATCTTCAAATTTTCTTTTAATTTCTTCAAATCTTTTCTCTTGATTATGATTGATTTCTTCAAATCTTTTAGTATTATCTTGTTTAATCTCTTCTATTCTTTTAGTTTGGTCTTCAAATCTTTTAGTTTGGTCTTCAAATCTTTTATCTTGGTCTTGTTTCATTTCTACTAATATTTTAAGTAAATTTGGTTGTTGTTGTCTTATTTCTTTTTGCTCTTTATCTCCCTTTTCAACATCTCCCATGGTCTCCTCCATACTTATACTTTCTTCTTCCATCTGTTCAATTTCAATATTTTCTTCCTCTCTTTTGTCCCTTTTTCTACTATCTACCGATTTACCTCGCTTTGACATCTTTCCACTACCAACAGACAACTAACAAAATGATAATTATGCCTTTTATTTAACTTGCCCTACCACGTTGGGCGCCAATTTTTTATGTTATTATATGAAGAGCTCTTTTTCTCAGGGTCCTTATTTTTCTTCGTTTGGTTCTTAATTTTTTTATTAAAACGCTATTTTCTTGACAATATTAATTTATTTTTATTTTACTGTCATTACATTTATGAAAAAAAAACAAAACTTTTTTTTATATTCTCTTTTTTTTATCATTTTCAAATATCACTACATTTTTAATATCATCACATTTACATTTTTAATATCATCACAATAGTTAACTATATCAGTTGTTTTCCTGCTTGGCTCAGTTTGCTATTATCCAATAGCACCGTAGTGCAAGATTTCGTTAAATTAGACCATGAGTAAAAATCTTCACAAATAAAGGTATTTTTCTTTATATTTGCGTTTGCTTAACTTGTTCTATAAAAGACAGTTACATCCATCGCCGATTTCCACTATGGTAATCTAATTAATCAAAACATGCATTAAAACAGCTTTATTGGATTCTCTTTATTGTTTTCTCTATCTGACTAAATAGAATTTCTTTCTAAATGTAGTAAAAGAGTTTTACGATAGTTAAGAAGCTTAAACATCGAGAAACATTCAGATAATATACACAACGCGTTAAAATACAAAATTTTCTTACCAGCAGATATGACATAGCGATTCTCGCATTATAAAAGGGATAATTCTTTTCATTTTTCTTTTAGATTGTGTTACAATGAAGCACCGGATATTAGAATTTTTAAACAGAGCTTTGTTTGTACTTTACGTTCTTTTAAGAACCGGAAATTACATTTCTGTAGTGAATCACCTTATTCATTTTAACTTATTAATCTTAACAATCTTCTTCTACTTTAGTTATTTATGTAAGATAAGTAATTTTATTACGACGAAAAACAACATGATATAAATAGCCATCCTTTAATAACAATTTCCCATTCCGGTATTCATCCTATAATTGCGACAACATGGAAAACCCTTTCTATATAACCGAACAAGGTTGAAATTAGACACCTACACACTAAATTGCATAATTTGTGGCTTTGTAGTAGTAGAAGCAAACTTGGTTGATTTGTGCGACAGTGTGAAATCAGCTTGGGGCGGTAAACGTAATGAATTTTTCAGTACCTTCCTTGCACATTTTGTATCCCACTTTCCACAATCCAATCTTGGCGGGGAAAATTAAGTTCGTATTTTATATGAATATAGGGTTCGCTTGACAATTGATGTTATTGAACGGAATAAGGTCAAAATACTACAAGAGAGACCTTACCATTCGAGAATAATTTGCCAGTTAATATTTTCTCAATATTCTCTCCGGTATTGCGAATATTTAACTGAAATTAAATTCCACACCCTTTTACTGTAAAATTATGTCATATTCTTGACTTAATGGAATCTTCATTTTTAAAATCAAATCGTGTTTCCTTTTAGAAATATTTAGAACGTTCCTCTTTATTAAATAGAAATAGAATTATGAATTATGTGACGCAATAAAAATTCCAAATAAATGTAGATATCAAAAATTGCTGTTAATGGAATAATCTATACATAGAACGAACATAACTTTTAATAATATTATCTTAATTCGATCTAGTTGCCTATAACCGGCATTGCGTGGCTATAATAGATGCGAAACCGAATGTGCTGCGCTATCTCACCTATAAAACGCGGTTTAACTTAACGTTATTCACAAATAAATTTTTGTTAACATTAAGTGCACGACATACATTTAATTTTAACAATCGCCCCCTCCACACACAAACAAAACACACAATAAAGGAAATATATGTACCTTTGATAGCATTTAGTTTTCCCTAATTTACGACGAGGGAAAGAATTTATAATGACAGCAAGGCATGTTTTTAAGGCTTTAACATTTTGCGTGTGAAAACTGAAAACTAAAAAAAGTAAATGCACCTGAACACAAGCTGATTTAGATGAAAAGGTCATATTTATTTCTGTCAGTAAAATCGATATGCATTTGCTGACCTGGAAGGCGCATTTCCGTGTTTCCAAAGAAATAAAACTGGAGGTTTTTATGAGTTAGACATGGAGGTGCTGAAATTCAGTTTAGTTAAAATTGCCAATTTTACTAGCTTTTTTATCACCCACACAAAAAGCAAATGCAGGTAGGTATACATATATCATGTCGTCTTCCTTGATGCATTATTAAAAATGTCCCATTTCCTCTACTCACACGCTTGCTTGCAGTTTTAGTACTACTTACTTGGAATTACTAATGTCTTTTCTCTTTTTCACTTATTGTTAGACACAAGCAGAAAAGAATTATTTTTTATAAAACCCAACACGTTCAGGATGCATCGGAATATTATACAAGAAGCGAAACGAAGCAAGAAACGTTTTTAGGAAACCAGTTTGGCTGTAAAATTTTCTTACAAGCTTATCCAATTCTCTCGACCATAGCAGACATAGGTTTAATGCCTTGGACAAGACCGTCATCATGCGTTTTTCCCTTATTCTATTTTATTTATTATATTTTTCTGCTTATTGTGTGTGGTCGTTTGGGAAAACCCACGCATACAGCCGAACCGAAATGCTGCTCCTACTTGACCGTAAAGTTCATGACTTAAATCTCACACCTGTTCGTCTTTCCACAATTAAAATGCATTCACGGACGACCAAACAATTTTAATTGTTTATAGGCTTATTTGGTTATAGAACATTTTGAGTTAACCTTTAAAATTTGTTTTCATTGCACAGTGAGACGCAAATAAAATTTCAATGAAATCAACTGGCAGATTTATTTAAGAATAAAACCAACAGGATTTTAGTCTCGGTGATATGGATATGGAAGAAAAATTAAAATTATCCTTCATGACGTGACTGACAGTAAACCATCTGTCAAATAAAAAGAAGTCCATTTCTAGAAGACTTTAGAATGTAATACACCTTTAATACTCAGCTTTTTGTGTCTTTCTATCCTCTATCAGACAATGTAACAGTAAAGCAATTTAATTTTTGAACTAATTAATCCGACGGGTTAGATGTTGTGAGTATAAACTTGTAACCACTTACTTTTACTGTAATACATTTCATGCAACTATAAAAGCATGAAACTGGAAAACCAAATGAGAACGCCTTTTATCGCCATATCCCAGCGCTAGCTATTTTGTTCTCTGTTTAGTTTTCGAACTACTCGCCTCCATTGCGCACAATCCCAGAGATACTTACGAGGGTGGTCTGAAAAGTTTCCGACCTCAACGTGAAGATGGCAGCACTCGTAAATAAAAGCTACTGAATTTCGTTGTTCATCAGTTGACAGTTACTCACCAAAGTTTCAGCCATTTTGGACTCGCAGTTTTTATGTAACAGTCGTTTGAGTGAGTTGATGTGAGTTTTTCTGTGAAAATGGAGAAAATCGAGTATCGAGCTGTCATTAAATATTTGTTTTTGAAAGGCAATACGCCTTCGCAAATAAAAGATGAGTTGGATTCTGTGTATGGGGACTCTGCACCATCATTTACCACAGTGAAATTTTGGGCTGCTGAATTTAAACGTGGCCGTAAGAGCTTGGGAGACGATGAACGTTCGGGACGTCCAAAAACTGCAACTACCGACGAAAACATCGCCAAAGTTCACCAAATGGTGCTAGACGACCGCCGAATTAAAGTGAGAGAGATATCAGAGGTTATGAACATGTCAAAAGAACGTGTTTGTCACATATTAAATCAACATTTAGGCATGAGAAAACTGTCCGCGCGTTGGGTGCCGCGTTTGCTCACGTTAGACCAAAACGTGTTCGAATGAAGATTTCCAACGCTCTTTTGACGCAGTTTAGGCGAAATAAATCCGAGTTTTGGCGCCGATTAATTACTGTAGATGAAACTTGGATACACCATTATACGCCCGAAACAAAAATACAGTCCAAACAGTGGACTGCAAAGATGGAACCGGCTACAAAAAAAGCAAAAACTGTTTTTTCGGCTGGGAAAGTGATCGCGACTGTTTTTTGGGATAGTCATGGAGTTATTTTAATCGATTATCTTCAAAAAGGAGAAACCATTACAGGAGCATACTATGCATCATTATTTGACAAGGTGAAGGCAGAACTTGCGAAAAAACGGCCACATTTGCAGAAAAAGAAAATCCTGTTTCACCAAGACAACGCACCGTCTCACACCTCAGCGGTTGCCATGACGAAAATCCACGAATTACGGTTTGAACTGCTTGACCATCCGCCTTACTTACCAGATCTAGCCCCAAGCGACTTCTTTTTGTTCCCTCATCTAAAAATTGCGCTCGGAGGACAAAGATTTTCGTCAAATGAAGAGGCAGTCACCTTCGTGAACAATTATTTTGCAGAGAAAAATGCCGAGTACTATTTTCAGAAAAAATGTCTTGTATCTTTGTTAGGTCGGAAACTTTTCAGACCACCCTCGTACAATTACTTCCAACGGCGAGTTTATTTTTCTCATTGCAGGAATATAGAATATGAACAGCTGTTATAACAGATTTCTGTTAAATTGTGTTCAATCTTAGGATCTAGTTAGTAAATTTGGATGGAGTTATGTCATCAGAGTAGGGGTACAGTTTTTACATTAAAATTTCTTCGTGATTTGACTAATTATTTCCCTTTCACCTTTAGGTATGAAATAAATAGAGGACTAGATGTTGAGTTGATGCTAACTACCATTATCCTCAAATTTCTTTGACTGGTTTCTTAGGTGATGAATTCTATGATGATCTGATTGATTGAGCGACTTTTCGGGGTGTTTTTCTTGGTAACGAAGGGTAGATCGTTTGTTCCCGGTGAACCTATGTCATTGCTGTGAGGGATGAAGGTTTTTGTTGTGTGTGCGAAGCCCTACAGATTGGGGTATGCTTTACTTTCGTTGATTATATCAGGAGTGGCTCTGATGGGGTTATCTTTTCGTCTTTTAGCATCTTGGTAATTGGGGGGTCAAGGACGACTTCTGTAAATTAATTCTCGGGAAGTTTAAGAAAGTCAAGGAGTCCTACCTAGAATTTTAATTTTTTCTTCATCATCTCAGAGCCAGACGCATGATCTTAAGAGGAACAGCTTTAAGGGAGGATTATTGATAAACGGTCCGGTTTCATTCTATTGTAAAGGTAAGTAAATGTGGAAAATTAAAGCCAAACTTCTCAATCAGTTCGGAAGTTATAGTCAAAGACCTGGAACCTAGAATTCGATCACAGGATGTGAAGAATAATGTCGCAGATTGTTTTTTAAATAAAAACATTAACTAAAAATACAAAATATACTTTTGTATTAATTATTCAAGATCACCTTATGACCTCGTAGAAAATATATCTCGGTAATTAATGCTAAATCAAATTTTGTATACTTGATTAATCCTTTAATTAAAAGAATGTACTGCGACATTATCTATGCAAAAATACATTTTGGGAAATAATTTTGAGCATCTAAGTGTGAAGGACACCATTCAATTTGCGATTGCGAAAAGGTACAAAACAAACCGCAAACCATAACATACGTTTTTTGGAGAGCATCAACTCCCTTCTAACGCGGTAGGCCAAAAGATATACTTATCTCACAAGCGGTCGGATTCGCGTCAACTCACGTAGGGAATCAGAGTCGCTAAACTGAAAATAAATAAAAAAAATTTCAGAAAAAATGTCTTGTATCTTTGTTAGGTCGGAAACTTTTCAGACCACCCTCGTAAAGGCGTAGCACGAAGAACCAAAAATTGCAAATATCCAGTTTCAACCTGCAAAATCAGTAAAAGCTTTGTAATGTTATTTTATAACATTAACATTCCTATGATTTTAATTCTAAATGCTGTTTATAATTATCAATTTAGTCTGTATTTGAATTCCCTTAGTAGTAAAGAATTTATTTGGTTCTTTATTTTATTTATTTCTTATCTTGCGGTTAGCCGCCTAGATAAAGGATTTCCGTCCCTTTCGGTTTTACCGCTTCAGCCGACAATAGTTTTGGCGGGAATGTAAGCTCGCATCACAATGTACTAGCGTTTCTTAAAATTTATTTTCCATTCGAAATAGACTTTACTTTGTATTTACTTGCGAACCGGTTTCCTGTAAAATTAAGGTCTCATTCTTGTTTGTTTAAAATAAAACTATTGTTGTATGTATTTACCATCCTAAAGATAGGTTGAATTTCGTTTATTTTAGCGACCAGTGCGATCATCGTAAGGAAGTCCAGATATAGCGTGATCCTCCTCTTCTATACAAGGTGTCAGTCGGCGAGAAGCTACGTTGGTTGACCTTAAACCTTCGACTTCGAACTACAAGACTATAACATCTACCAATCCCCCTCTGAACGACTAGTAGGTCTCTTTTCGAGGCTTTACCTGTTTACTTTTTTTCTAAATTACCGTTGGAGAGAATCAATCAAAGTCAATGCAGCCATCACCATCACCTTCATTGTTGATTCCCGCCTCCCGAAAGCTATTTGTAACTCCTCTTCTTTCCGATGTTATTGAAGTTCTTGGTTAAACATCTGCAGGGACGAGCACCGTCACAAGCAATCGGTGAAAGCAGCTTCCTTTCAACAAATGGCGGAAGACTAATTAGAGCAAACAACGAAGAAAAAAAAACGAAGACTTTCTGGATAGCAACATGACCTCACGAAAACATCCAGTAATGTCTTGAGAGGTTCCACGAGTCAACGTTACCAGGCGAATTCAGAACATCGAATGACTGAAAGATTGGTTATGATGGGAATTGGCAAATTGCTGGAAATATTTGAATTGATGACAGAATTTATTGATAATAGTATTAGATAGCAATAAACTAACGAAGTTGACTCGATGATATCCTAGTTGTCAAGAGGAGAAGGAAGATTCGGTCGGCATCCCAATCTTTATTGCAGTTTATTACAGAAAAGAAATTTAAAAACTCCACCAACTCCACATTCATGGGTAGTTAAAAAACATTTTTCCTAGTAGGTCAACGTTCTAAGTTAATTCTCGTCAGGAAAATCTTTGACCAGGAATAGTAATATCTAAATAGACGTAAAGTTTTAACAGAGATTCGAAGCTAACTTACAAACCGTACTCCATTAAGCAAGGTCTTGATTATTACTGGAGTTAAATTTAATCAGCTACGCAAAGCAGTCGTCAAAGAAGGAACGCATCCAAGTTTTAACTAACAGTCACATCATTTGAAAAGACTCTCCAAATCACCAAAGCTTATAAGGAACTTAATACTATTTGAGATAAATTAGCAAATCTTTAATCAATTCATAACACATACTACGTATTAATGTGGATTCACATTATACAAAATATAGTCTACCGTGTTTCTTAAAGTATTCACATCTCCCGTCACCAACACGTAACCAATAGATTTCGGTCACCATCTCCGACGAGAAACTATTGCTTTTTGGTGATTGTTAGTGCCTGTCCATTTCGGATACAACGGGATACTGAGAACAATAGTCGCCGTCTAGCTGTTACCAGTTGTGTATACCGTATGTATCAGGATAATTTACAATTTGAAAAACAATGGAAAGCAAGGTCACTGTAGTAATGTTACTAGCATAAAGAGAGATAATTTATGACAGCAATTGTTTACGTATAAACACGACTGCAATTACAATCAAGTAAAATTCGTTTACCTCTCGATAGAACCTGTAACTCCTAGAGAACGCGTCCTCAGGTGGCGGATAGGAGAATACCTCCCAGGTATGTGTGGTAGGGGGGAAATAAAATACCTTTCGCGGACCAATAGGTACTGCAGCGTCGGATCCGGAATGGGCGGCTGCAAACAGCGTCTGTACGCCATGTCAGGAACGGCTGATTACCTCCTCACCAACCCGTCCGGCCAGCGTGGTGTAATACACGGCCAGTACCTCTATATGATAACAAGAAGAAAACGGCCCTCAGTGCCCAGCAGCCAAAGAGCCACTGAACAAGGCAGCGTTCAGACAAGAGAAACGGCAGAGGAAGCTGAGAATACCTGAGTAGGACCCGGCTGTCAAACGATGATAAACTTGGCTACTTATAATGTGCGATTTACTGCATCAGCATAAAAATTGGAAGAAGTGGAATAGAAACTTAACTTAATAAAAGTTCTAGGAATATGTAAATCTAGGAGAAGAGGAGAAGAATGTATTGAGAGAAAATCCTAGGAGTGACACTGAAAGACCACTTGGTTCAGAGAAAAAACGAGCATCCAAGACTTGGTAAAAAGAGCAGCGAAGTTGAAATGACAGTGGGCTGGTCACGTGGTAAGGAAGACGGATAAATGGAACAGCAAAATGATAAGATAGAAACCATGAGGAGAACGCAGACGCGTAGGTCGTCCTTAGATGCGTTGGGCAGACGACATTAAACGAACTGCAGGACTAAAATGGGTTAAAATCGGGTAAAATAGACAGAAATGGAAAACCTATAGACAGGCTTATACCCATGGGGTAGATAATGGCTAAGAAGAGAAGAAGAAAAAAGTGAACAAAAGAAAATGAAAATAATATTATGACAATAAAACAAGGCAGGTAGCAGATAGTTTATTTTAGAGAATGACCTAACGAGTTGGTCAGTGAAGTTTCGTTGGTACATGTTGTTAACTTGTTTCCAGTCATATGAAATATCATTCACTTTCGTCCATCCAATCTGTATAGTAACTGTGGTTTTAAATATTAGGTTTTTCAACAAAATGAATAATGTAAAATTAATTTCGCTTGTACAAAATGATATAACAGGGATAGTTGGCGGTCTGGTAGCGGTCGGTATAATGTGAATCCACCTTTAGACAAAACAAAACTGTAAATCTGTACATGTCTATCACTTACAACGTCGTTTGTTTGATGATAAACTCAGCCTGGCGCATCTGAAATTCTGAAATCAAACATTTACAAAAATAATCTGCTGCCATTATGCGAGTGTGACCATGCAGAATCTGCGTTAAGGATTCATTAAATCAAGAGTACCCATCTTTCAAGGCATTATAACACCTAGTGTGCCATTCAGTGCAGATCCTACATCTTCGAACATATTTCTTATTGTAACTCATCTTCAGCTTTAGCCAGTGGTACTATTTTTCAGTAATCTTCCACAGATTCTTACGACTTGCATTCTACGTTTTTGTAGAAAACAAAACTTGAATTCTTCAGCACGGATAATTTACAAGATTTCTTTGCACTTCTTCTAGCATTTTCTAATACGATCACTTGATAACGTCTGCGGTGTATGACGGGAAAAATATTTTCTCGTTTACAGTAAGCAATTTCGAAATTAAAACCTTCTGAACCAAAAGCTTTGCTTATGCTTACTTAGCTGACTATCGACTCGCTATCCGCTAATTTGCTTGCTTTCCCAATAGCACACCTTGAAAAGTTATGACTAATTGTCATAATTGCTGCACCGAAAGGTCATGCGGGCCACATTTGGCCCGTTGGGTTGTAATTGCCCAATACTGTTGTAAACTTCTCAGTTGAGTACTTTAATTTTTAAAACCGATGAGGCCGACTACGTATTAGTCAGCGATAACTTGAAACAAACGCCTGTTTAATATTTTCTGCAATTCTATCAAATATTTCTGCAAGTTGATGAATCTGGTTTTTACAAGTACCTATAACTAGAATACATTTAGTCAACTTCTAAAACCGAAAACAAAGAGGTTTAAGGATAGTGTTCCTTACTGTTAAGATCATACAGCAACTGTTCAATTGAGTCTAACAATTGTTGATAAACATACAGACTATCTCAATGTGATAGTCTGAAGCACGCACATCTTAGCTTGTCTGAAGCTATTTCGTACAGCTCTCTAAGGCCTCCTACACCTAAATCGTCTATAACTTCGCTTATTATGCTAAAACTGCTGTCCTGGCCGGATGGATAATTGCATTTTACATATAACTTGATATTGTAGAAAACAGCCTCTCTGACATGTAAAATGTGATAAGGAATCAGACAGTTATATATAAGATGTCTCTATCTAGATTTGGTTAATTCAATTGTGGACCTTTTATTGATGCTCTAGCAATCCTTTTGGAGCCCCACATTGTAATTCTTATGTACTTCGACGTGTTGAACACGAATCCGATGCCTGTTTAGCTCCATCACCCACCAGTGTTTAGTAAGTCGCAAAAATAACCTAAAAAATGGGAAAATCGTTATCCAGTCTGATTTTGTGAAGTACCCTTGCTTTATGTGTCTATGGGGCAGTACAGATTGTGGAAATCACTACAAAAAGAACAGTGACTGCAAAGAGCCGCACTTAATCCAAGAGAACACAACGTCATCGAAGAACCTTTATTCGATTCTTCGATAATTCTCCTTCCTTTATTCCATATAAAACTTGAACTAAAAAAACAATTTATGAAGGCATTAGATAAAAGAGGTAAATGTTTCGAATACATCGTTGAACAATTTCCAGAATTAAGTAACGCCAAATTGAAAGAAGTGAAGACTACAGAAATATTGTTCCAAACGATTAGGATGTTTAATAAGCGTAAAACTGCATTTTTTGGATTCTCATCTTGATTACTTTCCTCAAAATTTATGAGACTATAGTCAAGAGCAAGATCTAAAAGAAATAGAAAAAAGATACCAGGGCAGATGGGACGTCGATATGACAGCTGATTACTGCTGGATGCTGAAGAGAGAGACAGAAACACATGCAAGGAAAACACATAGAAATTCACTCCACAGGTCGTGCGAGGATAAAAGAGTAAGTTACAAGCGCAAGAAACAACTTCGCCCGCTTGGAATTTTTAATGTTAAGGTGTACAAGTGGTAATGCACATTTGACTCTAACGTAGACATCAACTGGGTAACGATTTTCCCATTTAATGAGGTTTTTAGGGTAATTTTTGCAATTTACTAAAACCTGGTGAGTGATGGAGGTAAACAGACATCGAATTCGTGTTGAGCACGTCGAAATACATAAGAATTACCATATGAGGTGTCAAAAGCAGACCACTTTTTGTTTTTGCGTGCCTGTGTTATCCATCTGAGTTTAGCGCTCGTTAGCCCTGTTTTTGGTCTCCCTCAGAGGAATCACTTTACCAACTAAACGGATTTATTAGGTATATTGGTTTTTGAAACTTTCTAGAGGCATTTTTACTGCATAACTTGTCAGAGAATTTTACTACATTAAAGATCTACAATCTACAAGCCAAATCGCCCTTCTTCAAACGTTCTATGGAAGCTCTTTTAGTGGACTTCATCTTCGGTTAGTTTTTCTAGCAATTCAAATTAATATTCGAATATAATTGTCATCCTACGTAGGTGTCAAGTTAGGCTTGCAAAATTCTTCGTCTTTAAAGACAGGAATGTCAGAATTTGTTGTAAGTTAGTGAACTCTTCCTTCATGTAAATTGCCCTTTTCTAACTACTTTCTGGCGGTTTAAAAAAAGAATATCTAACGGCTGTAGAATTCGCGCCGTAGTGTCCATTGTGCCGGCTACGATAAAGTGCTTCTCAGGAAGCCAATATTATGTAGTTACTTGCCCTGTAGGAGACCATTCATTTGGATTTTTGGCTATCTTTATATTTTTTTCGGTTCGATCAGGAGTTTGGCTTGCCTGAAACTTGTCATGTTGGTCCATTCACTTTCAAATTTCCGAAAAGTCAGGCAGTGATAAATCTGTTATCACAGCTTAGTGAGATACCAGTAGTACTCCTCCTGGCCAGGATATCAGCTCTCTACGCCCAAGTGACCTGCGACCTATACGAGAACCAGAATAAGGCAGGTGTGCTGTAGTAAACAAAGCAGCCAGGGCTCATAGATTCTAAGAGGTTAAAGATGTGAAAGTGTCCAAATACGGAGGGTTAAGTGTGATTAATGGCCATCAATAAATAAAGTAATTTATAACAGTCTCTCGTTTCAGAAATGGGAAGCTATTCTGAAGACTTTTCAAGACAGTTTCAAGATATCCACAATAGATGCAAACATATTTACAACTTCCTTCTTAAATATTAGCAACCTGAACATTTTCGCCACCTTTGTCTTTTCCACCGTTCATCAGTTGTTATTGGGCCATTGGAAAGTAAAAGTGACTTCTTGGACCATGCAGAAAAACCAAATAACTTTTTATGTTTTGGTATTGTCGAAACTATCTTTCTTGCACTAATTCTGCAACAGGTTTCATCTACCTTTTAGTTACTTTCATTCTTTCTGTCTATCGTTTGTACAATAATAGACGATATGCAATTCAAACTTGATCAATGAATCAAATCGCAAACAAGGAACTTTTATTACGCTTGCCATGGATATTCTAGAATAGACGCGAAAATAAACATAAAACTAGGTGAACGAGTACGTAAGCTATATCAACTTCCAGGGACTTGTGTGTGTTGAAAGTCTTTAACATTCTAGATTATCGCACTTATTGGTTACTTCTTGTTAAAGAAATCTATAAAGCACAGGCATAAGACTAACTTGGCTCTGAAAAATTTTCAATTTATCATCTCCCTAGAATTTTCTCAGATTGTTGCCTTTCGTGGCGAAGAGTAACGTAATGACGGAACAGCACTGAAGATACTGGTCAATACCGGGTTGATCTCAGATGCTCATAATTTTTCTACGACTTTGATCCTATTTCGCAAATCTTTTTTTCTCCTTAATATTTTGCGAGTTTAATGACTTCAATTTGCATGCTGATTCATTTTCCAATTATTAAATTGTTAATAAATATTTTAATTCAACACACATCTTGATTATCTATAACCTTGAACATTACACTCGCGACGATAAAACAAATACGGTACTACAATTCAACACAAAGCAGCTATTGTTTTCCTAAAAAAAATTCATTACCACGCAGCTAATGCAATCGCACGATTTTAATTGGTTCATTGAATCAGCTCGAAATCAATTTATTGTTTAGAACAAGCTTTTCCAGTAGGAAAGTAATTGAGAACACCACAAAACTAATTTTGAATATAAATAGCTTGGAGCAGCTTATCGTTGAGCTTTTACCTGTCAAGATGAAATCTCAAGAGCGGTATGTTAGAGGTCGACATCTTATTTTCTTTTAGATAATAGTCTACTTTACTTGTAAGTTTAAGGTTGTCTAAAGAAGTAGAAAATCCTGGTTTTGTATAATATATGCAAAATCCGTATGACAAATTGTTAAACTCAAATAAGATGACATCTGTATAAATTGTTGACGTCTTTCGGTTTTCTCCTATTTTTGCTACAATTTAAATTTACTCTGACATAAAATGAAATTTCTTATTAGTTTAACCGTCTCTGTGGACTTTTTGGTAGTTTTATACTAGTAGTTAAGTTTATGGTTGTTAGATAACTGCTGTTGAAGACAAATTTAAACTTTACTCGTCTTTTTAGTTAACTTAAAATTTCAACATTGAAATTTATTGCGAAAATGTGGATAAAATGCACTTAACTACAACCGTATTCACACCAGCTGTGTTATGATGATATTTCATAATGTTTCAACCACTAGCAAATATGGCAATGCACTGTTTCATATTCGGCGATCCGTGACAAAATTCAGCTCGTTTTAACTCGTTCGGTTTTTTCATATAAATCAATATGGTACGAGACAAACCACACATAACTCTTTTTTCAAATTGCGCCGTTTCTCTGTTCAGCGTTGCGTCACATGGGGATGAAAATAAATTTTTCTTCTGCAAGTTGAATTATTGCACTAAATATTTGCGGTCCCGTTTGTTGTAATTTTTCGTTTTTGAAACCAATGACACGGTTTTAATATCGTTGAAATAGTATTTTGTTGGGGATACTCGTAAATGTATTTCGAATTGTACTGTTGTTAACCACAGAAATAACTATTAAACTGATATCGTTCTGATATTAAGAATTTCTTCTACCTAATAAGATACAAATCTTATTTCGAATAATAATTAATTAGTAGTTCTTCCAGCATCTTAATACAATTGTAAGTTTGTCGAGTTTTATCCCTCCGGAAATAAATAAAGTAAATTACTAAACCTGTGCATATAAGAAATTCAGAATTCGAGTGGGGTCAAACCCACATACTTGGTTCTCCGGACAATCGACTTTCCAATTAAGTTAGCGAATTCTCCCCCAAGCGAAAGTTATTTATTACGTTGAATGGAATTGTGACAAGCAACCTACTAGTAAACAGACGTAGATCGCAGAGAAAAAGTGAACCTACCGCCTTCGGTACGGCTTACGTCTTACAAGAAGAAGAAAGAGATGTGATAGACACAGCACCAGTCGCACGAAATATAAGCTAAATGTAACTCAGTTCTGTTTCACGAGTGACCGCCACCGACGTAACTGGTTTCTGTCATTTCAATACGGCTAACGGATTTCCGGTCAACAGATTACGGGGTTTTTTTGACCACAAAGCTAATTAGTTCTGAAACCATGCAGCGGTGTTGTTGGTTAGCCGCAAAAATCGAATTTTATGTAATCTACCACATCTTTGGCCATTTGTACCTGTAAATATTATGATACACTAGAACACCAAATACAGAAATTAAACTTGAAGAAACGAAGATAACAGTCAAAACAGACCACACTCACATCTCAACTTAGTTTCCAGCGATTAACGAGCTTGCGATTCACAACCATACAGAAATCTACAGACGAAATTTCTCTACCCTCCTGCTGCTGACCAACTAATTCGTTTTGAACGAGAAGCGCGGACAACGATGACGGTGTAGGAATTTCCCAACGGACAAAGCTGTTAGAGAAATTTGGACAGAAGTGGAGTGCCGTAAAGTTTATTACCTGTAGAAATATGCATAAGATTTTGCTGCGTTAAAAAATCTAAAAATATATTTAGATTATCACACCCAGAATACAGTTTAATCTAGAACTAATTTGAAAATTCAAACAGCTGCGAAGATTAAACGATTAAACTATCACCCCTACCTATTCTTCTACAAGTTTAAAATCTAATTAACAGAACCTCCGCCTTTGGTGTGAAGACGAGGACTAGGT
>VTPC01001212.1:43141-84722 GCA_011009095.1 Ignelater luminosus
CTCAAGTAACCAATACGGGTTCAGAAAAAGAAAGTCAACCGTACAGGCTATAAAAAAGCTATATGAGGCGGTAGAAAAAGAGAACTAAAAGGTCTAACAAAATAATCACCCTCGACACCCATAATGCCTTTAATTCGGCCCCATGAACCATAATAATGGATGCCCTACGCAGTTATGGTGTAAGCCCCTATCTAAGGAGGGTGACTAGAAGCTAACTCCAGAACAGAGAGACTGTCCATGAAGGGAACAACATTAAAGTCACTAGCGGGGTTCCACAAGGGTCCGTGTTAGGCCCCTTGTTGTGGAACCTCTTATATGATAGTGCGCTTAGAACTAAAGTACCTGAAGGAACAGAAATAATCGGTTTGCAGATGACACAACGGTGCTAGTAAAAGCCAGAACAGTTTATGAAAAATCTTGTTTGATTAAGTCGGCCAGGATTAGCATCAACTTTTACTCCGGCTTCTCACCAAAGCACAAATAGCACTTGAAAAAATAACGACAGCAATAAAACAAAAAGGATTAAAACTGGCCACAGAAAAAACGGAGTTGGCCATGTTATATGGAAGGTACGGGTTAAAAATACTAAGCCTAAAAATGCAGAGTACAACAATAACTAGTAAAAGCAGCGCCAAACATCTGGGCGTCATGATTGGCCATAACATGAATATGAACTAGCACAGAGCAAAAAAAAACGGAAAAGAGAATATTCTTCACTTTTATAGAAAGCACAATCACCTACGGATCTGAAGCTTGAACCTTGAACAAAAGATTAAGACGAAGAGTAAATGCTACGGAGATGATGTTTTGGAGATGTTGTCAGAATACCATACTGGACAGAGTACGAAATGAAAATTTAAGAAATAAGATGGAAGGTCCAGCCAACTCTCATAGACACCATAGAAAAAAAATGCAATTAGTGTGGTATGGCATGAGAAGACTCCCCCAGGACAGACTACCCCAAAAAATTGGGAAATGGAAACCAAGGAATAAAAGAAAAAGCTGAGATCAAGAAGTAAAAAAATAGAGTTAACAGCAAAACACGCAAAGTGCGTCAGAAACGGCATTGAAGTGATGTTACCCTTTTCGATCACAAACTGTATAACTCTGCCATTTCTATTCTTGTTCCTAGTTGGTTATTGAAGAAGTCAGTGATAATGACAGAAGAAAATAAGAAAAAAGGGAAGTTATAGAAAACAAGCACAACCGTGGATGCGGGAAAATAATTACGTCGTATGAAGGAGAAAAATATTCGTCACATTTACAGCAGCAAAAACTAAACTCTGGATGGACCCAACACTGCCATTCGAATAAGTAGCATTGCTTTAGCCTCATAGCTTGTTTAATGAAATAAATGGCTTCTCATTTACAAAATAGTTTTAGGGAAGGAATAGGCAATCCAATAATAATTGCGCTGGCTGTTTATTTGTCGCAGATTTATTTTCCTTAGGTGTTCATTTTTAATTTTTTTGGCCTAGTCTGGTAGAAAAATAGCTATAGAATTGCCAAGACAATTTTCTAATGGTTTTGTTCAGTCAAAGGGTATACAAAACTCGCTTTACCAGATGCCCTGCAGCAGCCAAGTACCCTAAGTAAAGGAAAAAAAATCTGCCAAGTCGCTAATATTTATGATATTATTTTACCTATTACAATTGCCTTGAATATTAAAACTAAAGACGTATATAGAGTATACGCCGATTCATTAAATCCCGACAACGACTAACGACGACGTCGACCCAATTTCAACAAAAACAGGGCAAAAAGAATCACGACGAGCAGCAATTTGTAGCATACAATGTCCAAGCTTAAACATGGTATAATGACGTGCATATAACATTTACGAGCTTTTGAAATTACAAACGTGTACGGCGTAGGTATGCGTGGAGTGGTATTGATGTCCCTGCAGGATGAGAAAGCAATATAATGAAATCCCACAGCTTCCGTAGAATGTAGACGATATGGCACACAATCTGTCTAAATATTCCGCTAAAAGAAGTTGGGGAGCATCTATATTACTGTGTGGCAGAACCGTGAGAAAAACCAACTGACTGTGCAATCTGCAAGTTCATTTCAGTGCTCTTTTATAGTAATATGCTGCAAGGGATAGAAATTTACCATAAGAATTTGTGTTACGTGAAATATGAAATTATGATCGTGATAAAAATTTCATAAAATTAATTATGTTCTTGATGAAGGAATACCGCAGCTGATGATATTTCGGCTATTTGATAATATTTTTCTAACGAATAAATAAAGAAAACGTAAAAAATGTACCTAAAGAATATTTTATATAATTCCCCACCTTCAAGTGATGTAGTTAAATTAAGCTATTAATTGCTAAATCGCTTAGATATACAAATAAGATGCCCCTAACACTATGTTGGCTGTAAAAGTTTCGATAACATAACCGTAGCGCTTTTAGTATAATAACAAGTGAACCGGGTTTTCAGTGAAAGGGAATTTGAAAGCATTAATTAATGTACCGCAACGTCTTCTCTGGGCCGTCAGTGGAACCTTGAATTAATTCAATAATAACAAAATTGAGGCAACTAAGCAAGCAGATCCCTATAGCTACAAAATCTTCAGAGACGGGTAGGCGTATTTACCGAGACTTTTTAACATACACATCACCATCTCGAATATCGTAATTTAGGTGATTCTTTTATTAGCCGGGGTTATTATTTTAAACTTTAAAAGGCAAATATGAAGCAAAACGTTCAAGGATTATAGTTTGAGATACTTATCTGACCGGTAATAACTAAAATTGTCTGCATACTTTAATGAAAGTTGTCTGGAACTTCAAAGTTAACCTACTCCTTTGTGAGAATATAGTTTTAGGGTGGTTTATTGGATAATACACTGAAGTTGTTTGATGTACAGAAGGTAGGAGCTTCAAGGACAATCGATTGAAGTCTACATTTATTTAGGAAATATCAACTACCGATAAATTTTCATTTTATCTTCATCGTTCTTGCACATAACATAAACGTTATAAGTTAACAGAAATTATCACACTTCATATTGTTATTTAAATATTTCCTCGTAAGGTGTTTAGGAGTTGACTTACAAAAAACCATTGATTATAATTACGTTAGAAAGTGCTGAACAAGAGGAAGATTCTTTTACAAAAGTGTGATTTAGCAGAATTGACCAAAAAGTCACTCAACACTTTAGCGGAAAGATACTCGTCCAGTACTATTACTAGATTCTACTAAACTTACTGAGATCTACTGAAAGTAAACGTGCCGGTATATTAAAAGCGGTAAGGTTCGTCAGGTAAAGAATTTGATGATAAAAACATCCTCTTACCGAACTGCTTGTTTACTCCTAATAAGAGTCCTTCATAAAAAATGAGTGAGTGCATATGGAATCACTGACTATATCATTCTGAAAAAAATTAACGAACTTAATAGTTACTATTATAACTCAGAATCGTGAAACCTAAAACGCGCGTAGAAGTTAGACGGCCAAAAGTAAGACAGAAAAGATACCACAAACACTCTGAAAGTATCGAGTAAATAACACCATGTCAGCACAAGCCTGAATAATCTTGTTAATTATAAGCATGGGGTTAGCTAAATATCTAATGAACAAGTTTTATTTCTCTTTGGCTTGAATTGCGACAAACTCAAATAACCGCATTTTGAAGGTAATCAATTAATGAAGGACAGTTGGAACTAGCAAACATGATGTATAGGAAGCGGGCTAAAACCGATTCTGTAAAAAATTACAGACCAGACCTTTTTATAAATTTCTTCGTGTTAAAAGATTTCTGTCTTCAAGACATCGATTATAAAGCTTTGCAAAATAGTGGAAACACCACACTTAACACCTAAAGTGGCGCCATAGATTTGGATATAAACGCGTTCTAATGACCTCAAGCTTTTTTTACACTAATTAACTGCATATAGGTTTACAATAAACACGACATAGGGAAGAGATATGTATATCGATGTTTCCTTTTGGTACCCACAGTTAACCACTCCTGCGGGTAATGTACGTTTCTTCTATAAAGGGTACGGTAGACAACTGCTATCCATCAAAACTGTACCAACCTATCAGTTGAAGACTGACTATACGCTAATGCGTAGGTAGGTTTTCATTGTCACCACTTAGTTTTGGAGAACAAGCGTGTCAAAGAGTCAAGAAAGGTCTTTCTCAGGCATAGACATTTTCTAGAACTCAAAAACTATTCACCCGATCTTGATAATTCTTGTTTATGTGATTCCCCTAGGGCCCAATAGGAATCACGCACCGTCCCTCCTTCATTGATAGAAGAAGGGAGACGCAGATCGAAAAAAGGCGCTTGAAATCAAGGAATTTGAACATAACGATCGTCTTCTGAAACTCTCTGCGGAGGGTAATGGTAATAAGGAGTATCATCTTGGACTAGATGAAGAGACTAGGCTATTCTCTGGTGTATGAAACTACCTACATAGCTATACCGATGTAGATACTCATCATGACCCAACGATGTACAACCGGCAGCAATAATGTGCTGTATCGTTTCAGGGACACTTATGGCATCTATCATCCACCACACTTGGGTCCTTGATACCATGTTTTAAATAATTCCTAGTTACAACAACCTGGTCTTGTATGGCACATCTAAAACTTTCGGTCTCGGGAAAAAGCTCTCCATGGGTCAGCTAGTAGTTTGACAAAGTGATATCGACATCATCACTGTTG
Organism: Ignelater luminosus; assembly: GCA_011009095.1. Classification (NCBI taxonomy): domain Eukaryota; kingdom Metazoa; phylum Arthropoda; class Insecta; order Coleoptera; family Elateridae; genus Ignelater; species Ignelater luminosus. The sequence continues at coordinate 47,831 of VTPC01001212.1, forward strand.
AGTTCACAAAGATGCTTTCCGTGTAGAGCCTCTTCTATCCACCTATGGATCTGCGAGGCTACAAGTTCTTTACTGGTTAAAATAAAGACCATCTTAGGTGTTGACAAAAGAGTGTAATCCTGGTCAGCCATCGTCACAACATTGAAAAAAGGGGAGATTTCTGCCTTCTCAATTAAGTACTTCTTCAAATTCGACGTGATTTTATCGTGAAGAAATTTTGTATTGATAAGTCCCCTTGCACCCTGAGCTCCAGGGAAAATCATGTTGGTGTTGATCCACTTTATTACGCCAAAGGTGTATGTAAGAACTGGTACAGCGTAAGCAGTGATCACTTTCATGCTATTCGCCTCCATTATGTTACTTATGCGTGACTGAAATTTGTCCATTGTCTTCCGCTTGATTTGACCTTGCTGCATTCCAACAGATTGCTGCATACCAAGATACTAACTTCACCATCCTCCATGGTTCAATCACCCCTCCACTCTCCAGTCCGAACCCATTTGCACTGTGAGTAGTTACCTTCCATCACTGTCTACGTTCGACACTTATCAAGTCCGAAGTCCATCTTAATATCACGAGAAAATAGCTCAACTGTTTTCAGTAGAGATCTAATACACTCAAGAGCACCAGCATACAATTTAATATCATCCATGTAGAGCAAGTGAGATACTATCGAGTTAACTTTCAGAGCGAAGTCACACTCAGTGGAATTTAACATGAAGGAGAAGGAATTCCATGCCAAGCAAAACCATAACGGGCTCAAGGAGTCACCCTGGAAGAGATTCTTTAGCACCACAATAACAGCGACAGTTAACACTTCATCTTCATCAGTTACGTTAAGCTGAGTCTCTTAATGGGACATGAAGTGCCTAAGCGATGTTATGATGGGATCACTCACTTTGTAGATTTCGAAGACCTTAAGAAGCCACATGTGAGGAACGAAATCATAAGCCTTTTTGTACTTAATGTATGCTGTATAAAGATTCCATTGCTTGCACACAGCTTGTTCTAAGATTACTGAGTCTATCAAGATTTGCTCTTTGCATCCTGGAGAGTTCTTGGTACAACCCTTCTGCTCTGGAGCCATGATTGCATTATTCTCACAATGTTGATAAATCTTACTTGCTAAAAAAGATGTGAGGAATATTTAGACAGGCTGGATTCTTGTATCACTATCTTTGGGAAGTAGATATATGTAATCCCTTGAGTAAGAAATTTAGGAACACAAAACGGGTCGCGACCAAAAGTTATGCACTTCCTTTTTATCTGCAGTTCCGTTGCCTGCTGCATTATTCGGCATCTGGAAACTACGGCAAAACATCTTCTTGCTTATGTTGAACAATTGATTGTTGGATTTTCGCTTGTTCGATGTACGATATCGTCGGAGCTTTTTCGCCGTGGCAGCAAGTTTCTGCTTAAAAGTGTTTATGACATGTTGCGTAGTTTGGTTGGGAGGATCGCGACCAGCATGCACTACATTATTACTCATTATGCCATTTACCTTATTCAACAATTTCTTTCCTTTTTGGCCATTATGGAAAGCAGTCAGTTGGTCAATTTCCTTTCTCAACCTTCTTAGTTAGTTAGTCTCCTTTCCCATGGCATCACGTTGTCCTTTCCTTTAGCTCTACTAGATTCTTGACTGACGTCTGTTCCGTTGCATCTAACAGCAGTAATTGTTACGGCATAAATAACACTGTGTGCATGTTCAAGGTACCATCTGCTGACCCATAGTGGGGGAGAAGTCTGGTGTCAAGAAGTTTTAACACAACAGCAAGTTTCTTAGAGTTATTGTGATTGGGAATCCTGGGCGCTTTGTTGGACCTACATCTCTGAAGTCAAGAATCGTTTTCTCCAAGTCAGTTGAGAATCAGGATCATTGGTTGTGACAGGCACCAGTGGGGGTGTGTTGCGGTGGTCATGCTGTAAATTATCGTTAGTATTGCCGCTCTTATTGTCAGTCCTCTGGAATACAAGACTAGTTGGTAGTTCCGGTTCTGGAGATTGTGTTTAAGGGTTATTATCATCAGGTTTCTTCTCGTTTCAGCTCATCCAACTGCAATTGTCTCAGATACACTTGTACAGTCAGGAAATTTACTCAGGAACATTTCTCTTAAATTTTTTCTTAAAATTGGTGTGGTTTCTAAGTTTGCTATGGTATAGTAGCAACGCATTACTTGCAGGTTCATTTCATTAGTTGATTCCATGCGCTGCTTTGTTTTCTCATGTTTGGTGGCTGTCGGCTGATCTGCCGGCAAAACATCCGCAGTGGGTCAGTTCATTGGCTTCTAGTGGAGCCGGAACCCGGAAGGACGCAACTAAGATCTCCTTCCGAGTCGGACCGAGTCTCACGACGGTTCCGAACGAGACCAGTTCGCATCCTCGCGCCGCCTCGGTGATTTCTTCTGGTATTTGGAGCTATTCCTATTATTATTATTCTTATTGTTATTATTAATATTATTATTATTATTATGAATTTTAAAAATATCTACCGTTACAAAAAAGAAACCAGTTTTATAGTACGGTGCCCAGCTTGTATGCACTGAATACAAAGGTCAAGCATAGAGAAATGGTCCCTGACATGTCAGCCATGTGTTGCCCGCCGCGGCTATTAGGTACCAATTTTTTTCTCTGATTCGGCGGATAACTTATTCCAACCTCAATACCTAAATATCTCACTTGAGTTATTCCAGAGATACTGAAAAAGCAAGAGATTTTAAATTAAATTTAAAATCCAGCATTTTCTGGCCATGTAGTCTCCGTTACCTGGTGACCAAACCATAAAACCGCTTTGTATATATTTTAATTTAAACAATAAAAGAATTTAGAAAGGTACTGTTTATAAGATGTAGCATACGCTGTATGGTACCTAACAAAAGAGACAAGAAGGTAGAAAATGTCTCAGGAATTTTAAAGCAAATATAAAAACTAACATACAGGGGGTAACGCACACATATTTTACTGTCAGGATCTATCTATGACAAATACCAAACATAAAGAAATGGATAAACGAAATTATGGCATTGTACTAACCGCTTTGGAGATTTTTCTATGAGTGAACTTAGTTAATTGGTCTCAGGTTGATGTTTCTGCTTTCAAGAGCACTTGCCAGCATTCAAAGCATGTTACGAGTTATGCAACATAGTCTAAACTAATGAAATAAAATTGACGTTACAACTGTTCATAATCACAAGAACTCTTTTTCATGCGATATCAATGCTTACTGATAACGCCTGCAAACTTTTGTTTAATTTTTCAAACGAATTTCAGAAAAGGATTCAGACAAATTCTGCTCGATAACCTAAAGGTTTGTGCAAGTGTATCGTCCATGAAACCAATTTTGTTATGAACGGTTTCAATACAAAAACAAACAAAAAGCTCACCGCAATCTAACACGACATGAAATGATTTGGTCGTGTACAGTATGAAACAAGCGTAGATCCCCCATAAAGAGCTGAATTGATTTAAGGTTCGTTGAAGCCTCTATCATCTGTCAATAAAATGCTTCGTCCTAAGATTTAATCCTTTATACATATAACTAATAAAGAGTTTCCTAGATACTAGTGATGAAGACAGATTCGCTTGATATTGGATATTTATATAAACCAAAAGCCTTATTAAAAATTCCAGCTTGTGCAATTTTGTAAATAGTCAGGCTGCCCTAATAGACCTACTTATTAAATAAGAACAAGCCAAAACAAGTTTGCACTTATTGTTTCGTTTATCTATCGAGCAGTTACAACTTTCAATAAAATTAAAATCAGTACCTGACGCCCTTTTAAAAAAATAGAAAATTATTATTCCGATTATGGTTAAACAAAAACAACTCTAATTTAATTGATAGTTAGTTGACGCTCCGTTAAGCTTCCTTTTGCAAGAACTTAATTTCTAACAATACTCGTCTAGTTATACTAATATGATGTTCATCTATAGAACCTTCTTATATCATCTAACAAACTTCTTATAGAACAGTTTCTTATCCTTAAAGTGTCATATCATTTCTGTTTTGCTTCTACACTTTTACGTCAAAAATAAAATTACTTTAAGGCAAAATTAAAGAAGATTTAAGCGAGTCATATGATTTAGATTTAAAAAATGTCATCTCTGGAAGTTCAAACCTCAAATAGTATTTTGAAACATAAAAAATATTTTAAATGAAAATATTGTTACGATAGATATGTATCAAGGCGTAAAAGGAGCTTTAAAAGGAGCTTTGAGGAATTCACATAACTCTTCCCTTTTCATAAGAATAACTTATTTTAGAATTTCAAAAAACCATCTGTTCGGAAACAAAAAAATTGAGAATTTCAACAACTGTAGCTATCGTGATCAATAAAGGCCATATTCACTAAATACGGAATACAGGCATGGTTTTAGGACTCGAATGTTTGTTACAGAACATTGGAAAGCACTGAAAATGTTCGGAAACTGGAATAAACGAAGCGCTAGGGGTGTTTAACTGGTACTGCACATGCACGGTTAGGGGTTGCACATGCTGTGAGGTTTCCAAATGATGCGGAAAAGCTTGTTAGCTCCGGGGAGATTTTCACTGAACTTTTTAAAGACAATAAAAGTGAGAAACAATCCAGAAATATAAATAGTAAATAATAATTTATTGTTTTACAAAATTGTTGTTTGAAATAGGAAGTGTTTAATGAAGAACAACTTCCCATTAATATTCTACAGAATATGAAATTTATACGAAGCACTAAGAACGTGCTTTTACTAAGAAAACTTAAATTTCCAAGCCGAGTACTAGCAACGTAATTAACGCACGCCCATATAAATCAAGTTACACCGAAAGTACAAGACGGCGAAGAGTTTAATAAAATTTGACGCCCACTAAACCTATCTCATTACAGAACAACAGCGTTAGATTTAGTGTTGCAAATTGATGAAATGCGAATGCTGAAACTGATACGTTACTAAATTATTAAGGCGAATATTATTTAGTATCAATAATCTCCGAGAAGAGAGCATTTACAGTATTTACAAATTAAAGAAAAGCTTATGTAGGAGGTAACTAGAAACAGATCGAGTAATATAAAGCTTGTAAAGTTTGCATTGTCTCTGTCAACTATTTTTAATTCTTAATTTTTTTCTTCTTGGTTCTAGAGACTTTTTAGCTATCATTTAACGAACCACATCATCACTCCACTGGGTTAGCTGCCGCTACGCCTGATAATCAGGCGATTAAAGTAGATCAGAAGATGTATTGCGTTCCTTTGATCTTTGTTTAATTTGTTTAGTAGCAGGCTTGAAACTCACATTAATAAAACAGTTCGAGGTCGCATCTACATCTAATGTTTAAATAAATCTGAGAAACCGGATATTAAGATGTATCTGAAGTAGGTACTGAAGATCTGAATGGTAATGTTGGTATGTGGAATTATAATGTCGAATCAATAACCAATAACAGTAATGATCTTTTGAGATTTTGACAGAAGACTTCAGGCTAGTCTGCTCAAGGTGCACTGTAGAAACCCTTTTGAGCTTCCTGTGCTGCTTAGAAGAGTTCTTATAATACAAACTGCAACGTCAATTCGGTTCTGTTAGAGGTTCTGCAAGCAAAGTGCGCGTCTATTTTCATTAAAAAGATGGGAATTATCTAAACAGGAAACATTCTTCAACTCACAATTCCTTTTTTTTGAACAGACAACTAACTCGTTAGAATGACGACATTAGGATTTTTCGTGTTTTCCTGATTTCGGGAATTGCTACTACACCCAGCAGTTAATTACCAATCTGGTACTATCAACCTCGTTCCCAGCGAAGGCAAAAGAAAGCTCAACCTAGAGCGACTGCGTGAACCTTAATATCCAGAATAGTAGTTCGTCTATGAGGGTATTGTTTTCGACAATCCTTGAGTACGTCTGGTGATGTCATGATAAGAATTCTTAAGAAGTTTCAATACGATTGGCGTATGTATATATAAGAAAAAAAGCCATAGCCAAAAAAACCAAACGAGATCAAGTAGATGGAATTTAATTTCTATGCTTTAGAAACGATATTGCAGAACTTAAGGTAAGAAATCTCTATTGCAAATAAAAGACGCAATACCCCACTGTATAGAATTTGCTCTTGTATTCTTTGTACACAATCCTCTTACAATTCATCAAGACCAGAAATAGAAACCACCTCCAGAATTAATGATGTTAGGGATATGAAACTTATTTTTTCATAATCGAGTGCCCTCGAGCAACGACAGTTGACTCAGCCAGCCAGCAGCTTCTAAAAGCATCAACAGCAACAGTTACCTTTGTTCAATCAACCGAGTAGCTACAAGCAGCAGTACTATTTGGAACTCAAGTCTCCAGCAGCAGATCTTCAGCTAAACAGAACCTCCTCAAGAATCTGGAAGATTTTCCAAAAGTCGCAAACTCTCTCTTTCAGCTTTTTCTAAACAACAAAAACAAACAACGGACACTAAATCCTACGATGAAAACTGAAAGAAAACAAGAAACCCCAATTGAAATTTGTTTGTAAACACAAAAAGAATGGACACAAATGCAATCTTCAAAAACAGAAAGAACGGGGAACCATAGAAGCTTCGGCCACTCTAGTTAAGAGTTTTGGTGGTGGTTACACGTCCCAGCCACACATGCAAAAATTTATTACTAGCGGACTGGCGATTGTAGCGCTTTACCATGCTTTACTCATGTGCGTACGAGTGCCATCTAGAATGTTAGCATTCAAGTTTTCGCCAAGTCTTCAGTTTGCAGCTGTAATGAGCAACTGAAGATAGGGCTTGTATTGTTATTGTGTTTTATGTATTATTTCTCACTATGGTAGGTACGTGTATGCACTAACTAATTGCATACGAATTCTTTCATTACATTTATTGATTTATTATACATTTCGTGTTGCAGTTTTGGATTACTTCTAGAAACCACTAGGACTTTCAAACACTATTCTTTACTACTTGAGGAAATACCTTCAGACGGCAAGTCCGTTGTTTCCGAAGACAAACCAAATCACGGAAAAATAGACGTACAGCCAGAACAAGATTTATTTCACATAGAAAATATGGGAAAAAAATGAAAACAGTGTTGCCACAAATGCTGACTCAGATGCACTAAGTGAATGGGAAGTTGAGAACAAACTTCCTTTCTCGGAAGTGCTGAAACAAATAATCAAAGAAAACTTTGCCTGGTCTAAAACTGCTAATAGTTACATAACACCACAGCCGTTTACTCATAATCTTGGTCCAAATATTCAAAATACGGCAGAAACTCGCTTTGCCTTTTTTTATGCTAATTTCTATGCCACCCGACAGAGAAGTGGTAATGAGGATGCATTCATTCTAACGTCAGCTGCAGAGAAGAAACTCTTTGTAGTTATAAATATTCTTATTGGAATTACAGTCAAAGCAAGTTATAAGGATTATTGGTCATTTAAGTCTGAGTTACGCAATCCTTTAATCAACTCTTTGATGTCAAGGGATATATTTTCGTGACTTCTGGGCAATATCCACATCAACAACAATGTTTTACAACCAAAAAGCTCTACAAAGTATGTCCATTATTCAACGGAAAATATTTTATAGAATGCTATGATTTTGCTGAATATCAATCTTTTGATGAGTCAATGGTGAAGTTCAAAAGCTGGTCGATGTTCCACCAATATCAAGAAATGGCTACGTATACCAATTTCTAATTTATACTAGCAAAGTTTCAGATGCCACCCAGAGTTATTAAAGACGTGACGAAGAGCACTGCAAATAAATTCCACAAAATTTACTTCGGCAATTTCTTCAATACTGTCCAGTTACAAAGAAACCTTTTAGACATGGTGACCTATTCTTGTGGGACTGTGAAAAAATGTAGAGCAAAAATTCCCAAAGATTTTGGGAAAAACAAACAATTAAAACGAAGAAATTACGATTTTAGGGCCAGTAAGAATAGAATGGATGGACAAAAAGGCTGCACATTTTCGAAGTAACTTCCATGACCCTGCCAGCGTTATTACTGTGAGCAGAAAGAAAAAAGCCGGCACCGTAGAAACCAGTCAAGTGCCCACAGCTTGGGACACGTTGATAAAGTCGACATGATGAAATCGCTCTATGAAATTGACCGAAAATCAAAGAAATACCATCGCCTCATATGGTAATTCATTGACATCACTATTGTCAATGCGTATGTTGTATACACGTAAAGAACTCCGGAATATAGGGATTCAATAATTTAAATCAAGCGATTTAAATCAACGATTTTTCAAATTTTACTAATAATAAAAAAAAATTAAACCAAAGTGGCTACCACACAAACAAAATAACCAATAAGTAAGCTGTGAATATCACTACCAGTGATACCAACTTACCATCAGCACATGAAATGAGTTTGACAAAACGCGGAAAACTAGCTCGGAAACAAAACGTTGATGTTAGATTATATTTCTGCGTTTCTATAATAGATGGCAAGATGAACTCACACGCACGCCAAATGGGTAAAGTAGCGACATCTGTTCGAATATATCCATATTATCACTTAACTATTAGCTTGATCGTTCGTGTTCAAGCCTGTTTTATTCAGTTTAGTGTTACATAGTGTATGAGATGATAACATTAAATCGGCTTAAATACCAATAATTACGGTTGGTCGGAAAAAAGATCCAGTTTGTATCATAAAAGACGGAAGATGGCTACGTGCAAAATGTAAGCATTACACAAAACAAATGCAGGCCCTCGTATCTCAAATCAAACAACATTCTGATAATTGTCCTCAACCGTCATCATCGCATGAAAATGATACTAATGTGCTTCAAGGTATGTATTATAATTATAAATTTCTTCAAAATATTAACTTTTGTCATAAAATTGTATAAAAACCTATTCGTTACAGGAACATCGGCTAACAAAAGAACGAATTCAAACCCTGCAAAAAGAATGAAATTTTCGTCGTGCAGCAGCATGAACAATTTCGTACAAGTGACGATAAATGAACAATAGAAAGAATTAGGCTTACAAGTTGCTCCTTATATCTATGCAACGAATGCTGCGTTTCATTCTGTGGAACACCCTGAATTTGAAAAGCTGATAGTGTCGTTGCGGTCTGGATATTCACTATCCAAAAACGAGAAGATTGGCAATGACCTACTGGATGCAGTATATAAGGAGGAGCAAGAAAAAGTTATTTCGCCGCTGGATGATTCCATGGTGTCATTATCATTGGATGGTTGGTCGAATGTCCGTAATACTTGGAAAAAGTTACTTTGGCGTTGGTGAAAAAAGCTGAAGATTTGTATACATGTGTAGTTGGAAGTATTCTTACAGACAACGCGTCTAATATGTCTTCTATGCGAAACAATATTTCTCAAAACAATTTGATTGCGTACGGTTATTGGGCACACATGTTAAATTTGTTGGCAAAAAACTTTGAAATGCCTCAAGCCACCAAACACGTAGAAAAAGTAGTCAAATACTTTCGTAATAACCATTTTGCTCGTGCAAAATTTCGCAAATTGAAAGATGACAGAAACCTTGTGCTTTCGTTAGAAATACGCTGGAACACCATGTGATATCGTCTAGAACAGTATTTACAACACGGGATTACGTTGCTTAAGATATGTGAAGATCATAAATCGATTCTGAAGTTGCCAAAATTGTTTCCAACATATCAATAAAACGGAATGCAGAAGATTTACTCGCCGCCATAAAGTTGAAGTGTGTTTGACGTGTTTGATTGACGATGCCGTGCATGTTTGGAAAATGTTGCGAAATCATTTCGCTGCAGTGTTAAATTCAGCGCAAAAGAAAACGTTCAAACAACGTTATGATAAAGCACTATCAGGTAGTTATTTTTTAGATTACATGCTAATGCCCAAATATTCTTTACAAACAGAGACTTCTTTAGAAGAATCTAAAAAAGGGAGTGCATTCGATTATCTCAAAAACAAATACGATGATATTGATATTGCTCGAATCAAAAGTTATGCAAACTTTGTCAGCCGTAGATTGGTGGAAGAGTATTCAAGGAATGAAGCATCTTTTATTAAAAGAAGAAGAGCTTATCATCATGCAACATGTAACTGCAGTAGCGTCTTCGGCCAGTACTGAACGAATCTTTTCTACATTCGGTTTTATACACTCGAAAGTTAGGAATCGCCTCACAACCTATAAGGTTGCTAAATTAGTATTTGTCTATAAACAACTAAAAAGTCATAAACAGAAACAGAAGTACATTTGTGTTACTTATTACAAAGTTTATTTCCTACAATTTCCAACTGCATTGTAATTTTAGTTACTCGTTTAAAGAAAATAAGCAATATGTCATAGCACATTAATTTACTCTCACAAGTAAATCTAATAATCATAAACAAAGTCTTCACGCCTTAATCTATCTTCCTCTTCGTAAGTTGTATTTACAAAAGTCAATTAAAAAATCGTTTAAGTGATATAAAGGAAATGGTGAGAAACATGCGTATAAACTTGCTTAGCATAATAATTAGTGAGACATCTCCCTCGGACTATAATAAGCAGGTAAAGTCATCCGCCATAAACTGTCCCTTTTAAATAACTTTCACATTTTCATCAGAAAGTAAAACTTCTTACGTTTTCAAACGTCAATATCTTCATTATATTAAAACTTTTACTGGGGTAATTTTTGCCAAACGACACTTTAATATGTAGTATTAAGGTCAAAAAGGGTAACTGTAAACGTTTTTTACATATTGTACTTTAAACCTAAAAGATTTGTATCAAGGGGCTATTTAATGATAATTCACGTGCAGCGTGATATCTTTAGAGTCTCTTCTACAAGTTTAACAATTCCATCACCTTTTTTTTAAGTTTACAAGGATGTTTACAATTATCCTAACAAACGAATCAGTTGTCCAAAATGTAGGGGTAAATGTAAACAGATCACTATTGTTCCTGTCAACGTATTAAGGAATGCTACTGGGGAAAATGTGAACTAAAATGCGCAGGCATAAATTTCAATAATGTACATGACTTCATCTGCATGTTCACGGTTACCCCTATTAGTATGTTTATAATAACCTATCTAATATCAAGAGACATATTGTTCTACATAATGTAGTTCAACCTTTATTTAAATTTAATACACAAAAAGAAACATTTTGTTCTATAAACAAACAAGACCTTAAACTTAAAAAATATAAAAATACATCTACAGAAATTAATATTTTTACTGAGAAAACATGAATTGTTTTTGTAGATCTCATTATTATTTTTGGGTCGGGCAACACTGCTTCAATCATGTTGAATTCAGTTGAGAAAACATCTTATTCTACTTCAACAAACTCAGTAGAAAATCTGTCATTATGTTTAAAATCCAACAACCTCAATGTCTCTGCTTTCTTCATCCACATCGCGTACGTGGCAAACATATTTATAATGAGTGCTTCTCGTGGATCCTCCAAGAAACTCAACCAACAAGTATACTCCCGACCTAATTGCGTGCCATTCAGGTAGTAATTTATATTCCACCTCTGGAATGCTATCGGCTGCAACCTCTTTAGTCCATTCCTCAAAATTCATATCTTCATTTGAGTCATCACAGAAAGATTCTATTTCTGCATCTTCGCTCTCAGATTTTTGTTTATGTTTTATTTTTTGTTTATTTTGTAAAGTTTTCTTATTTTTACTAGGTTTACCTTGGTGCTTTTTTCTTTCGAGCGTTCGGCTTCTCTGAGCCGATTTAGAACTTCAACAGTTGTTAAGACCTCTCCGTACTGTGCTTGCTTCAGTCTAGGTGTAACTTTCTTAGGTTCTGCAGACACTTTGCTTGAAGCTGTAGTTATAGTTGTAGTAGTAATTGCTGAGGAAAAAATGGCAATAATATCTATGGCAGGTGTAACAGATGTGCTGCATACAGAGGCGGATGTGCCATCTATTTCCGCTTCCTTATTTGTTTCTTCAGCACTGCTTGTTTCTAGACTAGCTTCATCGTTTCTTCCTGAAGAGTTTAATTTTTTTCTGTAATTGTTTGCTTATGTTTTTTATACCTCTTTAATTCAATAGGGGTGAGCTCTTCTTCTAGAAACTTGCCTGAATTGACTGGGAATATTCCCGTTGTTAAAAATGAATTTTTAATGTTATTTTCGGTAATGGACCCTCTCCAAACTTCCCCTACAAGTTCGGTAAATTCGTTCTTTTTTAATCTTCCTACTCCATGCCTCATATGTTTTTTCCCATAAACAATCAGTTTTTTTCCCAGGAGCTCTTAACCGGACCAAAAATGCCTTTATCTAGGGGCTGGAATCGGTCAGTTAGATGACTTGGGAGTTTGACCCATGAGATTTTATTTTCAGTTGCACACTCAATGATTCTTAAACTTATGTGACTTTTGTGCCCACCATACAAAAATAATGCTTCCTGCTCCCGTAAATTTTTTGTTACGCGTAATTCTTTTAGCCACTTAACAAAAACAGAGTTGAACCAATTAAAGAACTGCGGTTCTTTCATTCAACGGTTTGAGGACGCAGAATAAACCGTACCGGGATAAGCCTTTGTAGAGGTCCATCTAGCCTGCAGTGCACTTCCTTTAAACATAATTAAAGACGGTAAAAGAGATCCATCAACTGATATACAAGCAAAGACTCTTCCAGAGCCACCAGAGACTCTTGAAAGAGGTTTGCCTCGTTCCCAATAGCTATGATTTTGGATGGATCATTACCGACTTTCATCGGTATTGAATACGAAGCCAGGATTGTCAATTTTCTTTTCACTGACAATATTCTGCAATTGTTCGTAGAAATTATACAGTGTGTCCGAAAAGTATGGATTATCCTATATATCTCAGTAAATATGCATTTTATGGAAAAATGTTTCCTATAAAAGTTGTTTAGTGTTTAGTTTTACATTACAGGGCAATACCAAATAACTATTTTAAAAAAAAACAAAACCGCAACGAATAATGCTTCAATTTTTTTTTAATGGGAAGGTATCCCTTTATTGTACTCGTTTGATAGAAAATGTTTTTCTCTTTTCAATGATGTAAAACTTTTGATACACTTGCATAAGTAAATTTTGATTAAAACGCAAAAAATTGTTTGAAAGTTTATTTCAATATTCATCTGTTACGAATTGAAAATTTAGTATAACTACACTCTACAGTTCATAGAAGGTGTTCAAAGTGTGTGCCATTTACAGCTTGGCAAGGATAAAGTCGTCTTTCAAATTCGTTTACTGCATTTTGAATCGTTTCTGGTGTGATAGTTCTAATCTCTGTTCTAATACGGTCTTTTAGAGTTTCAATATCTTCAGGCATATCGACATAAATCTTATTTTTGAGATGGCCCCACAGAAAAAAATCAAGTGGACTTAAACCCGGCGAGCGAGCTGGCCATTCTACTGCACCTCTTCTGCCTATCCATCGATAAGGGAAAGTATTATCAAGAAATTGTCGGACACTAATTCCGAAATGAGGAAGAGCCCCGTCTTGTTGCAATCATATTCTGTTATGGGGTACATCTGGATCTAGTTCATTAGGAAATAGAACAGCTAAAGCAGGATCTAAGTTAAATCTTAAAAAATCTAGATAAGCATCCGCTGTTAAATATTGTTATATTGCTGTGAAGCTTGACGGTAAGTGCTGTTACGATTTTTTACATCATTTACTGCCCTTACCAGATCATCTTTTGAGTATCTCTCTTCTGTTTTCTTCTAATATATTTTCTAATCTTATATTGTAAATTTTAAATAATCTACAGATCTATTTCCAATCACCCCTTGTTTACATTTACCCTACTTGGCCCTACCTGATACAATTAATACCCCAAGATCCAGAACACCCTGTATATTTCGTTATTGTCTTTATTTTCTGGTTTATGTTTTATAAACGTAAACGTTAAAATGTCAGATTCTTTTTTTGCTTTTCAATCTGTTCTATACGAAATTTTAAGATGTCATATATAAAATTTCAGAAGTAATAGTTAGTTGTAAAAAAATCATTAAGCTTTTGATACCTACCGAATCCTATACAGCTAAGCTAAGCAAGCAAACCAATAAACAACTAACCACCGACAATATCCATCTCGAATGATTATTAATTACATAAAATCAATCACCATAAATGATTAGGTTTTTTAAATATATAATTACTTAAAATTGCAAATTAATAAAACCTCACCAGCAAAACGTTATGTAAACGTGTTTATATAATTGATTTTCTTGTCTAAACGTCATGAAATATAACAAACTTAGGCGGCTGTTGCTGCAGGGTATAACCATACTGAAGCGGAATAATACATACATAACATATAACATACGTATGTGTAGTACAGGTAAGTGAGCTCAGTCTCGAGGGCCTAAAACGCGCAATATGGGATCATACTGTCGCGTCTCTTTATGATTGCAGCAGTTATAACCTTATAACATCTAGTTGTAATGTTCTTCAAATTATTGTTCATCTATAAATTTTCAAATTTATTTAATTCAACTAAAACAAAGAAGGTTTCTAACAATTTGCTAAAAATGATCTAATTGGAAGAATTGTACAACCTTGAAAAAACCTAAAACGTCCAGTTTTTTACTAGCATTGCATGTTATAAAGTCAACCCAAATTAGATATAATCACAGAATTCCAGTATCCTGCTACAATAAATGGTGCGCCTTTCCAGTAAGTCATTGAAAAGTTCATCTGCTAAAAATAAAATTTAAAAAATCTCAATGATAAACATCGCTGATCTCGTTCAATAAATTAAATTAATTGTTTTGCATTAGTGCCCAACAAAAATGGTCATACAAGGTTAATTATAAACTCGCATCCCATTTTGTCGTTTACACTTGCTTGTTTTTTTCCATTACTTCAAGTGTTTTTAAGGATCTTCACCTGGTACTTCTACATTATTTCAACAACCAGTTAGTATAATTAGTGTCGTTTGTATGTATTTGTCGTACATGCAATGTTAGGACGACATGAAACTTTAAAGCATTTTTAATCGTTTCAAAAACCTTTTTATCAATAAATTTAAAATTGTAAGCTACGGCGTATGCCATTAAAACTGTTGAAGTTTGCATTTAATGTGTGTTTGCTTAAGAAGTTTAAATTCTGCTTGCTTTACCTAGTAATTAAGGTAATTAGTATGCCAAGGTTGGATATTATCGTTGAATCAAAAGGGGAATAAAAATGGAGACACATTTTTCATTTCCATTTTTTCTCCGGAATTAAGCAAGAAATTACCAGACTTATAAATTTCTTTATTAATATCTTCCATTAATTATTCCCTCTAGTTGTTGACAACGTTAAAACAACATATTTTTGCAACCAATAATAGTGCAGATAATAGAGAAAAAGAGAACGAAAGTTTTATTAATAGATTCGTAATTTCGTAACGCAAGCCGATCCAGTTTATCCTTCGACGGGGGAAAAAGTTCGTTTGTCTTCGTTCACATTATCATCAACATTTAGTAAATTGGGAGGCCATTGAAGAGGCGCCTTAATAATTATTCTAATCGCAAATAAACGAACGCCAGTGACCGGTTGATGCGATAAGGATCTTTTAAACTCAATTTGTTGGGAAAATTGGCTTGATAACTACTCGTTTGTAATTTGAAGCAAAAATAAATTTTAATTTAGGAGTAATTAACGGGTTGGTTGCTACTTTACTTAAATTGCGAGCACTTTTTATCATTTTGTGGGCATCTTCTAAAAAAAGATATTTAATATCTATTCATCAGTTATTACATTAAGGCGACCAACAGAAAAAATAATTTTAAATGCAGGTCACAAGTAAAAATTATGATTGTATTCCATGTTTGCGGTACATGAATATAAATAGGTATAAATAAACGAATAAAAAGGATTTAATTACTACATTAAATAAAGCAGAAATATGTACGTGGATAATGAATATGAAAAAAGGAAATCCCATGAATACAAATATTAATTAATATAATTGACAACTCAAACAACCTCACTAAAAGAAGAAAAATAATAATTAACCAGCAATATATAAACAAACCAATAAAACTACCAAGCAACCTTGATAAAAACAAAACTCTGATATCCAAGTATCAAAATACATAACGATCTATTCAAATGTGAATAAACCAAATAAGAGAAAAAATCGATATTTTACAAGAAAACCACACATGTCTTGAAGTCAAATATATCAAAACTCCAACAGGAGAATTATATTCAATGGTACTATCAAAATTTGAACATAGAAGTAACGAATTTCTACTTATTTCTAACAAATCCCATTATGAATTTGTGGTAACAACTGAAACTTGGTTAAAAAGAATTAGATTACGCAGAACACAATAAAATTAAAATTCCATTACCGGTCCCAAGCCCGGATAAAGGAAGAGGGTTCCAGCGACACGCCAGGTCCCTGTCATAGGTAAAAAGAAGTATTTGCTAAAAATCCTAAAGAAACGCCTCGGATGAATCGGCCTGATAAAAATGGAAAACGGCTTCGGCAAGAAAAAAACAAATGAATTATGGCTGTTGGATTGTTCAAGTCCTAAATACAAAATACAACGAAATATTCAGAATGATAAAGAAGTACAACCTCGACATTACAGTGCTTAGCGACACCAAGAAGAAGGGTAGTGGAAACGAAATCATAGACCACTACAATCATTTTTTAGTGCAGTCAGCAAAAATCAACGAATGAGCGGGAGTGTCAATCGTGGTCAGCAAAAAGTTAGATAAATATATTAAAAACTGGGAGGCTATCAATGTGCGGCACATCACAGTAGTACTAGAGATACAGGGGCACAAAATAATAGTAATGACTGACGATGCAAAGGATGCAGAAAATAATGACTTATTTGAAAATTAGACAATCCTACTAAACTCTGTAGGAGATTAAAATGAAATGTGTCTCCTAGGGGATTTCAATGACCGCGTTGGTAAAAAAACTCAATAATAAAATTATAGGAAGATACGTAGAAAAGACTAAAAATGATAACGATCAAAGACTAGTGGAATTATGCGATCAGTTTCATTTAAAGGTCCTTACTGGGTTGTATAAACACAAAGATATACACAAATGCACTTGGAGTCAACCAATCAGAGGACTCAAGTCTATAATTGATTACATCCTGATCAAACAGAATTCTGCTGTTACCTTTACTGATGTCACAGCTCAAAGAAGAGAATGCGCATCTGACCACTTCCTAGTCAAAGAAAGATGTCTATTAAGTTACAAAATATACAAGAATAATATAAAAAAGAAACCAAATACAGAGGACAAAATAAAATGGCTCAAGTATAATCTTGAAAGTCTTCAACATGAATCCACAACATTCCTATACAAAATGAGACTTGCTGAGAAATTCAAACAAAAACCTAACGGAACTGTAGAAGAAAAATATGGAATGCTAAAGGAATGTAATCATTAGGCAACAAATGAAGCATTAGAAAGGTGAAGACATGCATAAGTAGAGTAAAGGCTTGATGAACGAAAGACATTCAAAACCTAGTGCAGCAAAAAAAGATAATGTACTTGAAATGGCTTCAAACTAAAAAAAATAAGGATAGACTTACATATAATAGATATAGATACCAAGTAAAAAAAGATATAAAGAAGGCCAAAAACCAATTTTGGGAAATAAAATGTAACGAAATACCACAGGAAGCACTAGATCACGACAAGCATGGAAAACTCTTAAAACTTTGAGCAGAAATACAAAGCAGACAAAAATTGGAATGGAACAAGGGAGAAAACATTATCAAAACCTCTTAATAAAAAATAGAATTGACTCCAAACATGCAAACTTCCAAAGAGAACACTGTGAAGAAAGGGTAAGTGATATAACAAACAGATGAGGTTCTAAAACAAGTTAAACTTATGAAAAACAATAGAGCACCGGAACGCAGTGGTATACCTATAGAACTGATAAGGCATTCCCCCATGGTTGTAATAGAGATATCAGCAGATACATTTAATGATTGCTTAAACAGAAACAAAGTTCCGCGAGAATTTAAATTAGCTTATATCTCTTCAATTTTTAAGAAAGGTAATAAAAAAGACTGTGTCAACTACCGAGGAATCAGTGCCATTTCTTCTCTGGGTAGACTGTACGGCCAAATGTTAAAGAATAGAACCAAACAGGATTTTGAAAAATCAAGAGAATAAAGTGGTTTTAGACCGAGCAGATCTTGTATCGACAAGACACAACTCTCAGAAAAAATGGTGGCATTTGGATCAGAATTACATGTTGTATTCATTGATCTACGAAAAGCTTACGAAAGTAATTATGGAAGGCTATGAAACAAAAAGGGATACTAAAAACTTATATAAACGCACTAAAAACACTATAAAAATTCTAAAAGTGTCATAAAGATAAGAGAGAATATTTCAGGAGAATTTCTGGAAAACAAGGGCCTTTGACAAGGTTGCAGTATTTCTCCCCCTTTACTAAAAATATATATTGACGAAGCCATAAAAGAGTGAAAAGAAGAAGCGTAAGACAGTAGGAGTACAACTAGATGACGATATTCTCTATAGTCTATTATTTGCAGATGACCAAGTAATTATAGCAGAAGATGATGACGACGTGAACTACATGTTTAGAAAGTTAGTAGAGGAATTCGAAAGGTGGCGTTTGCAAATAAATATAGAAAAAACGCAATATTTGGTAACAGAAGCATAAGGCGCAGATTTGCAAATGGACAAGGGAATAATAAAATATGCGCAAGAGTATAAATATTTAAGAACAACAATAACAAATGATGGCAAATATGACCAAGACATACAGAATAAAATTAAGAAAGGAAAGATCGCTATCAAACAATTACATCCAGTGCTGTGGAATGACACAATCACCAAAAATACAAGAAAGAGAATATTTTCCACTTTTATAGAAAGCACCATCACCAATGATCTGAAGCTTGAACCTTGAAAGGTTAAGAGGAAGAATAAATGCTACGAAAATGATGTTTTAGAGAAGATGTTGTAAGAATACCAAACTGGACAGATAATAAGAAATAAGATGGAAATCCAGACAACCCTCATAGACACCATAGATAAAGAGGAATTATTGTGATACGGACACATGAGAAGACAGACTACCCCAAAAAGTGTGGAAATAGAAACCAAAGAATAAAAGAAAAAAAAGAAGACCAAGAAGAAGCTGGGATCAAGAAGTAAAAAAAGCCATTAAAAAAGACAAATGACTGAGGAAGTGTGGCAACACTTGTCTAATATCTTCCACACATTTTCTAGATTATTTCTTTTGTTTTTGGAAATAATCCCATCGCTATATATGTACATCTTCAAAATCGTCTAGAAAAACAGTTTCCAAAAGTTGTCGCCACAAAGACTTGGCAACGTTGCCGACATCAAAATTAGGTTTCTCTTATCTAGTAACACCTGAATAAACCAAATTTGGTACCAATGAATTTAATATACAGAACTTTAGGAATATAGTATACCTTATTATTTAATTCAGCTTGAACAGAAATTTTGAACATGGATACTTATTAAAATTCAATTTTATGGGACCAAGATCAAAATGTATTGGTAACGTAAGTCTCAAGTTGATCCAGAAAAACAAATTTTGACTGTGATATGACTCTATGCAATCTGAAATCGTATCGGTATTTATCCATTTACTGATACAAAAGCTAATCACTCATAAGCTTCAATTTACAGATCAGTAGGATGAAGATTTGATAGTAAATCGTTCTTCTTTGTTTGTTTTATGAGAATGATAAAAACAATTAATAGATATACTCAATAACTGTAACAATTGGAAGTCGCATCGTAGAGAATACGCTGGTATCTCTATCTCAATTAAAGCCCTAAAAGAAGTTCCCCATTCGAGAATGCAGTTAGGCGACTGCTTTGTAAGCAATATGTGATGCCAAGTTAAAATTTAGGAATATGTTTGCAGGCTATCCAGGATATGTTATCAATAATTACATTTTTAGAAATTTATTGACTTGATGATAATGAATCAAATCAAAAAGACCTCACTAAGAGATGGACCCATTTGCACAATTGGCCACTTATTCTTTATTTAAGTCTGCAGTTAGACTAGCATGCAGACAATCGTTTTATGATTTTAAAGACATAACTCGTTGCGAAATACTATTTGATAAGTACAGCACGGCATATTTAATGTTTTCAACCACAAATTCCGCTTACTTTCATACTCATAGCAATCATGTACTAACGTCACCATGGACTACACCCGTCTAAACTGCGGCAATCGTGGATGACACTTACGAATGAACCGATATAATTATTACCCGCGTTACACTTCACCATTTTTTAACGCTTATTATTATTCACCCAGTTAATACAGGTAACAAAGTGACTATTTTTGAACGCACTCTTGTAGTGTGTTCTACAAGAAATGCCTCTTAATTGTTGGAATCAACAATCTTATACTAAACAAAATCTTAAAATATCTATGTTGAGTCTAACTACTACTGATTTAATTTTTAACTGTAAAATATAAACGCAAATTGCAATTTCTGGCTCCGTTGCGGTAAAGCGCTACTCGTCTTTGATTGAAGGGTCCACGGATCGGCGTTCTTTTTGTCTAGGAACTGCTCGGACTTCACCATCAAATTAGTCAACTCCACTCTTATGAAGAGTCTTAAAAACACACTACATAAAAAAAGTCACATACGCGAATTCAGCTTCGCCCATCTCAAAAAAACAAGAACACAAAGCAGGAACGGGCTTTGTTTTCCAATGAGAGAAAAAGCGAGCTAGATAAGAACAAAAGTAAAGGCTTCGCTCTCCATCAAGCCACTTGCGGTGACCAAAGATTCTTTGTCTAGGAACTGCTCGGACTTCGCTTTCGAATTAGTCAACTCCACTCTTGATAAGAGTGTTAAAACACGGGCCGGGCTTGGGCGTGCACTGGGATCCCTACGGTAACGCAATATCGGGCTTCACCATCCGTTGACCTACTACCTAAAGGAAATCACATACGCGAGTTGAACTTCACCTATGAAAAACAAAAACACAAACAAGGGTTGGCTTTACTTTCCAATGAGAGAAAAAACGAGCTAGATAAGGGCAAAAGTGAAGGTTTCGCTCTCCATCAAGCCTCTTCCGGTGACCAAAGATCGTGCTTCGCCCTAAATTAATTTAGATACAAACACGGTTCGTGCTTACTAAGAAAAGCTAAATACGGGTTACACTTTAGTCTCTATTAGCTACATCAAACAAATAGTAGTCGGGCTTCTTCCAACAGGCAAGAAAGCCTCACACAGGTGTGAGTTTCGCTCTCCATGCAACCCCCTACGATGACCCAAAGCCGGGCTTCACCCTCCATTAACTTCTGAAAAGGGAAAGATGCAAACACAATTTCAGCTTCGCCCTCAATTAACCTACTATTGAAAACTAAATTAAATTATTGATCATCTTGATAAGCAAAATACGAATACGAGTCGAGTTTCGCTCTCTAACGGATTCGAAAGCTACATAAGAACATAAGTGAGGATTCGTCTCTCCATCGAGCCACGTACGGTGAACATAGGTTAAGCTTCGCCTTCCATTAACCAAGTAAGAGAGTAAAATACGAACATGAGTTTCGCCTTTTATTAACCTACCAAAGAATGTTAAATACGAACATAGGGCTTTGTTATCTATTAAGCATCTTAAAAGAACAAAATACTAATACAGGTCAGTCTTCGCCCTTCGTTGACCACTTAAAAGAGCAAAATACAAACACGGTTCGGGCTTCGCTCTCCAACAGGCAAAAAAGTTAGATAAGAAACAGTTTGCTTTAGATTAACCCCCTAAAAGTAAAATACAAACACGATTCAGGATTTACTTTCCACCTTTAAAGAACATAATAGAAACACGCGTCAGACTTCAGGTTACGACAGACATGAGAGCTAGATAAAAAGACAGGTGCGGACTTCTCTTTTCATCGAGTCGAGTTTCATCCTCTGTTAACCTCTTAAGACAGCAAAATATAAACACGGCTCGGACTTCGGCCTCTCACAGGCCACCGGTGGTAGTCCAAACCCATTAATGCCTACTGTATGATGTATCATACATTTTCGTTTTCAACATTTGATGCTACCTGCATGCTCTCTTTAAATTTACAATTTGCTTTATTTTTTTGGTAACAGGCGTAGTAGTTGCCGTAGTTACCCTAGACATAAGCCGATTTGAGCTGTTTTACCGATAACTTTGTGAAAATAAACTCTAACGTAAACAACTCTTTGTCAGAACCCGCGTTCAGAAGCATCAATTTCAATTTGTGTGGTTTTTATTACTGCAACGAAAATTTTCTCGGTTTTGGATGTCGATAATATTTACATATAAAACAATTCATACTGTAATTATAATAAATTGATACATTTTTATAATAATCTACTACACTTTATCAGGATTTAATGTTAGCGTATTATAAGCAATACGCTGGTCAGTCAGGACTTCGGCAATTGTGCTTGCTACAATCGTGCAGTTTTGGGTCCAGAAAATTCTGTTTTGTTTGTTTATCTTGTCATTATCGTATGACGTTTTTCTAGGTAGGTACAAAGAGGAAGTATGATGACCCAAAGGATGCCGAGAAGCTAATGCCTATATTAGAAGGTTTGGAACACGATGATCCGCTGAAGCAGACAGAGCTAATGAAACTAAACTTGTGCTGCATTATCCCAATGATGGCAAGAATATTGACAAGGACGATGCCGAAAGCGATGAAGGAAGATCAGTTGAATATTAATTTTGACAAAATTGAAAAGTGTTCTTTCTCAAGCAATGGATGTTACAGTTACGCTAAATAACTACGAAAAGGAAACAAATGAAGTAATTGTTCAACTGGAGAATTCTCCCACTAACACAAATGGTAATAGAGAGATTGAGCCCAATGAAGGTTCAGAAAATGATAAAAACATTGAGAATATACCTTCTAAAAAAAGCTAAAACTATTAGAACCAATTGGCAAAAGAAAGTATCTAATAAAGAAAACACAAATAATATATTTAGCTCTTATGTGCAACCTAGTTTTACTTATGAATCGAAAGACAGACGTTTCCGAATTGTTTTTTGGCATGGAGTTTATAAACTTCTTTGATAGGGAAAGAACAAAACACGCCTCACAGAAAAAAGTTAAATTTACATTGTTTGTTGAAGAACTCTATCAGTACGTTGAGATTTTGATATTTTCAAGTTTCCATCCTCTTCCTTCTAGCAGAATGTACCGTACCGAAATAATACGCATTCATACTTAGTAAGCACTATAAGCCAAAATAGATTTGAACAAATCCATAGATTTGTACATTTCAACGATAACACGGAGATAATAAATACGCCCAATTATAGAACATCTTAACGGATGCTTTTAGAAGTTTATTTAACCGCTGGCAGATAATTATTCAATTGATGAGGCGACGAAACTATTCAGCATTCAATAAAGCAAATTATTAGAGGTAAACCCATACGCTGTAGGTATAAATTCTGGTGCGTTGCTATACACATAGGTTATATAACGAATTTGTGGGATCAAAGAACTGCTTTGGATATTCCAGTAACAGAGAAGTAGTGTGTAGGTTTATTCCTGCACATTCAACAATATACACAGATAATTTTTTTACCTCTTTACCGTTATTAGCAAAACTAAATCAGGAAAAACTCAACTGTGTTCGTACAATTGCAAAAAAATCAAGTTGGGCGCGCTCCGTTTAAAGATTTGCAGAAGGGAAATTGGTGATCCTATCATGCTTTAGATGACGAGGAAAACGAAATAGACCTGGTCCGCTAGCATGATAATAAAAATGAGCAACTCACCTAGCAACAAAAATACCATCAGCTGAAATTTCTACAAAAAGGTGTTTGCTACAGATGGTCAAGAAAAGATGGGAAGATTATTTCTGTGCACCAACCCACTGCATTACAGTTATAAGGGAATGGGCGGTGTAAACCTGTTTCGTAAATTGAGGGAATTGTGCCGTATTGGAATAAGGTCGAAGAAATGGAATAAGGTCGAAGAAATGGAATTGGCTAATTTCAGATCATGTCTCAATCGAGCATTACTCAATATGTGGTTATTGCATCACAATGTAGAGAACATGCCCCTGCTAAACTTCTAGAGAAGAATTGTGCAGAGATTACTTACTATGCCTGATATAGCGCAACCTCGTGGTATACATCTAAAAGCATCAAGACATGTACCACCTGATGTACATTGTACAGCATGTTGGTAGAGATCATTCGATTAATAAAATCGTAATCCAGCGTAGATGCAGAGATTATGGTAAATGTACTAAATACAGGTGCATCAAATGTAATGTAAGATTACACCTAGATAACTGTTTTTTTAAAATTTCATATAGGGTAAACGCACCTAAGTACGTCCAGCCCAGCCGTCCACCAACGAATCAATTATTGTTTTATAAATAAATCATGGCACCATAAATAACGGAGATTTTTAGCTTTGTGTTATCTACCATCCTTCGTTCTAAGGATTATGTTACATTCATTCCGGTAAATAAAAGTTATATGTTAATTATTAGCATTTATACTGCCAGTACATGATTGTGTTTACTACGACAGCCACTGAGTGCGTTTTTATTAACGAGAAATGGTTGGATTCTAGGTAAGATTTGCGAATTTTTGTGGACATCTTCGTAAAAATTTTTGTTTGGTAAATTAAAGCAATGGTCCTTCATAATATTTAATACAAAAAATCCTGGATTTTAATTAAAACAAATGTCGAAAATAAGGTAGGCAGAGTACCGGTATTCACAGATTCGTCTAGTCACCCGCTCGCCGCCTTCCACTGTCGTGCAGTAGGTATTCCACAATACTGAGATTTTATATTATTGTTGCTCGACTTTTTAATTTAATTTTGTTGATTAGCACCCTCATTTATTAATCTTTCCATCATTTACTGAATGGTTATTTTCTTCAAGAAAAAAATCTAATTTTAGAAAGTCAACATGTCCAAAGAAACAACTTAAGTGAAAAATTAACTTTTAAGGAGTATCATGTAGAAAGTAGGAATTAAATTCATTTTTTTATTAATTATTACTTATTTTGTATTTGCATGTATTTTTTAAAATAAATTATTTTCGTTCCAATAAATCGTTTGTGAGCATTGGCAAAAAAAGGCATAAAATTGTTAAATTATTTTATGCTTATGGCGAGTAACGAAGATATCGCTAAAACAGATTTAATTTGCCAAACATGTGATCCGAATGAAGCTTCCAAAAACTGGTATGTAATCATTTAAGAAGTAATCATACATCACGTTTATACGATGTTTATAGCTTTGTTTCTTTAAAGGGCGGCTACTAGGACCTTGACGGCGGATTTCTAGTAAATAGCGGCGAATTACGTGGCCAAAGTGTCGGTTTTAATGAATTATTTCTTTTCTCATATAAAACTAAACGTTTAATGACTTTTGACGATTGAGCATGTATATCATTTAAATATGCCTAACTATCCAGAAAGTATCATTGATAAATATTATTTCATTTTAAATTTAAACGAATTTGAACTTCAAATATCCTTTAGGTGGCAGAAGATTGGTGCTTTTACCCTATCCTAGTTGTTAAGTTTAGTTGTAAATAAATATTTAAGATACATATACGTATAATTTTGTTTATTTTAATTAATTAATTTTACTTGATTGTTCGCTACTATTTGTTAAGAAAAAAATAATTCTTTTTTTTGTTCATGAAATGAACTGTAAATATAATAGCTTCTCAGTTCCACCTCTTACGGTCCATTCCCATTTTTTAAATTCCACATCCCCTAGAGTTGTCTTCTTGCCTCCCAAGAACACACAAGAAGTGTTGTGCAAGTCCAAGTAACTCGCATCCCGGGTTATTGTATTAATTTCGATAATTGTTTTGTTTTACACTGTGTGTTCGTTTCTGTCTGTATCTTGGTCCCATTTCTTCAACCTTACGAGCCCCTCTTCAAAGGTAAGTAACTATCATCATTACTATTATTTACAGTCCGAGTTAATTTATCGCGTGAATGTATTTTTTTTTGAATCGTTTACGCCACATTTGTTGGTCCTTCGCAAGCCGAATTTAATTTTTATAAATTGTTTGTTCGTAAAGTAAATTGTTAAATTTAACCCACCAAGATACAACCTAATAGTAATATTACATATTACTCGTATACGTAAATTTATTTTGCTAGCGTCGTTTAGTATTGTATAATTTGTTAGCGGCTTGGCTTCGGTCATTTTGACCTGATCCATTCTCAAAACTGTTGCATCGTTTCTTTCGGGCCTCCCGCTGCTATATTATCCCTGAAATATCTCTTTTAGAAAGTTCAGTATTCGTAAAAGAACCCTTTTTTTGTTTCTTTGCCTTGCTACCCTTCTTTTATTTAAAATGAGCAAGCAAACCCAGTTAAGAACACAACGCACTATTTATTTGAATAGGTTGTTAGAAACCCAACAAATAGCGCAGAACGCATTAGATGATGTGTCAATTCACGGGATGCTGAAATCTCGCACTAAATTTATAGATTCATATTTAAGCGATTTTATGACCTCCCATATGCAGTTATTAAATTCCTTAAAAAATGCAGATCTGACAGAAGAAGATACATTTCGGAAACAAGCGGATGAGGCGTTTTTCTTTGTCACTTCGGTTGTCGACGAATTGTTTCCCCCTGCTGCGCCATCGACTCCTACAGTTAAACCTACAAATAATTGGTCACTCAATTTGAAATTGCCCAAAATCCACATTCCACGCTTCGAGGGAGATTTTAAAACATGGGGTACTTTTCGTGATATGTTTAACACTTTGATACATAAAAACGATTCATTGTCTAATGTTGAAAAGTTTCAATATTTAATTTCTTCTCTATCAAAAACTCCTTTGTCTGTAGTGAGTAATCTACCTGTGACAGAAGAAAATTATCCGATTGCGTATAAAGCACTCTGCGACAGATATCAAAATAAGCGTTTATTAGCGACTAATTATTGGAGGGAAATTCAGAAATTACCGACCCTTAATTCAGATGCACCTGAGGCTTTGCGTCATTTATTAGATACCTTCACAGAGAATCTTTCAGCTTTAAAGCTGTTAGATTTTCCAGTTGATAAGTGGGATTTTATACTATTTAACCTGATGCTGGACAAATTAGATATAGAATCGCGAAAATACTTTGAAAAAGAGCACAGTACCATAGAACTTCCTACGTTTGATAAAAACGTTCTTATCCAACCTTTGTGAGGCGTTAGATAGAGCAAATATGCTTAATTCAAAACTTGTGCTATCAAAACCAAACAAATTCGTTGAAAAGCCCTCTATACCACATAAACCAAAATCATCTTTTGTTGTGAATAAGGTCCAAAACCTCTATTCACCAATGCGTACTTTGCAAACATAACCATGTAATTTCTAAATGTCCAGATTTTCTAAAAAGAACCCCACACGATAGGTACTTGTTTGTAAAATTCAAAAGATTGTGTGTTAATTGTTTGAGTCAGTCGCATATGCAGAAAAATTGTCAATCTACGCACACTTGCCGTGTTTGTCGAGCCCCACATCATACTCATTTACATTTTAACTCTAAACCTGCGGAACATGCAACGTCCGCCCCATATACTACCCAAGGAAGATCTCTCAATGGTTCCCAAGATACTCTTGCGGTGCCAGAAATCATCAATAACACTAGTGCAGCGATGAATTCTGCAACATTAAGCTCCCATACGGTATTAACTAGCACATCTTTGAACCAGATCACCACGCTATTATCCACTGTGCTTGTCGAGTTAATCGATGCTTAGGGTAATCCCATTAAGGTTCGAGCTCTATTAGATAGCGCTAGTCAGGTTAGCTTCGTTACAGAGAAATGTGCACGTAGATTAGGGATTCCTCGTTCCAAATCCTGCATACCTATTGAAGGTATTGGGCAAGGGTCATCGACTTCTAGTGGCACAGTTAACTGTGCAATACGCTCTCTGAACAGAACTTTTATCTTTACGTTGGAATTTGCTGTTTTGTCAGAAATTTGTGGAGATATGCCAACTAATAATATCGATACTTCCAAATGGGAACATAATACAAATATCACCCTTGCAGATCCTACCTTTGATACTCCCGGCAAAATTGATGCGCTACTTGGAGCGGATATCTTTCCCGAAATTCTTCAAAACGGGAAGATCACAGGTAACGATAATCGGCCTACGGCTATTAATACAGTATTTGGTTGGGTATTAACGGGACCAGTATCTCTGAAAACCCCTTCGATTACTTCTCTTTTTGTGGCTTCGAGTTCCTCTCTTGAAACTTCTCTCAAACAATTCTGGGAGTTGGAAGAAGTTCCACCTCGGTCAGTTGTGTCTTCAGAGAATCTCGCATGTGAAGAACTGTATAAAGCTTCTTGCCAATGTAATGATTCCGGTCGATATGTTGTTGCATTGCCCTTCAATGGCCCCGAACCACTTTTTCCTCAGTCACGTGGCTTGGCTCTCCGCAGATATAAAGCTCTTGAACGACGCCTACTTCAAGACCCATTACTGTATAAAATGTATTCAGATTTTATGCAAGACTATCTTAATAGCGGACACATGCAATTATTGTCTAATCCACTTCCTCATGACAAAACGTATTATATACCGCATCATTGCGTAATGAAGCCTGATAGTAGTACTACCAAATTACGTGTTGTCTTCGATGCGTCTGCAAAGGCTCCCAATGAAGCGTCATTGAACGATCATCTACTAACAGGTCAGAAGTTACAGAACGACATCGCAACCATCTTATTAAGGTTTCGATTGCATGCTATAGTGTTTACTGCTGACATTAAACAAATGTACAGGCAGATTTTAATCAATTCGTCTCATTGTGATTATCAGCGCATCTTTTGGCGCTGTGATGTTAATCGACCTGTAGAAGGGGTTAAGCCTCTTTCTACGCAGCCTCCTATGGGTAATCTACCCGCGGTTAGGATAAATCAAGTCAAATGTTTTTCTTGCGTCGGCGTGGATTATGCGGGCCCTTTTCTTATAACCTTAGGTAAAACTCGAGGTGCAAAAACCCATAAGGGTTACATTTGTCTTTTCGTCTGCCTTGCCCCAAAAGCAATTCATCTGGAGCTAGCGTCTGATTTATTAACTGACGCTTTCTTGGCCGTTCTACGACGCTGCAGCCAAACATACAGCGATCGTGGAACTAACTTTGTTGGTGCACAGCGCTATCTTATGCAGTGTATGAGTGAGGCAGCGGAGAAGGAAAATATATTATGGACCTTCAATCCTCCTTCCGCTCCTCATTTCGGCGGTATTTGGGAAGCCGGAATCAAATCCGTCAAAACTCACCTTTCCAGAGTGATTGCCAATCAAATATAAACGTATGAGGAATTCTACACGGTTCTCGTACAGATCGAGGCAGTTTTAAACTCCCGCCCACTTTGTGAGGTGAGTTCGGACCCCAATGACTGCAGCGCTCTTACTCCTGGTCATTTCTTGACGCTAGAAACACTAACTGTTTTAGTTGATCCCGATGTTACTAATATTAAGCTTAATAGATTATCCCGATGGCAACTGCTGCAACGGTTACATCAAAATTTCTGGAATCGCTGGCACCGTGAGTACCTACATACCTTACAACAACGTAATAAATGGACCAAACCTTCCGTACCACTGACTGAAGGAGATTTGGTTCTAATAGTAGATGATACTGCATCCCCCCTACAATGGCATTTAGGCAGAATCCAAAAGTTACATTACGGCGCCGACGGAATATGTCGCGTTGTAACCCTGAAAACTAATCATGGAGACATTCAGCGTCCTGTTGTAAAGGTATGCTCGGTGCCTCGGGAACAGTAAAATACGTTGAATTTTAGTGGGCGGTTATGTTAAGTTTAGTTGTAAATAAATACCATATTTAAGATACATATACCTATAATTTTGTTTATTTTAATTAATTAATTTTACTTGATTGTTCCTTACTATTTGCTAAGAAAAAAAAATTCTTTTTTTGTTCATGAAATGAACTGTAAATATAATAGCTTCTCAGTTCCACCTCCTACGGTCCATTCCCATTTTTTAAATTCCACATCCCCTAGAGTTGTCTTCTTGCCTCCCAAGAACACACAAGAAGTGTTGTGCAAGTCCAAGTAACGCGCATCCCGGGTTATTGTATTAATTTCGATAATTGTTTTGTTTTACACTGTGTTCGTTTCTGTCTGTATCTTGGTCCCATTTCTTCAACCTTACGAGCCCTTCTTCAAAGGTAAGTAACCATCATCATTATTATTATTATTATTTACAGTCCGAGTTAATTTATCGCGTGAATGTATTTTTTTTAATCGTTTACGCCACACTAGTTTTAGTTTTTTGTATGTAGCAATATAATATGCGAAAATAAAGATCACTTGTGTGTTCATCACAACAGCTAATGATGTTTATACACTACTACCCAGTATATTATAGTATATTATGTAGCAAAAGAAAGTAAATTAGACAAAAAATAATCCAATTACATACTGTAACCTTAATATCATAAATTTTGGAGGAAGAATTAATTTTGGGCATTAATGGGTTAAAAGATCTATGTACGTACAAGGGCGAATCGAGCTTTGTTCCCTGTTAACCTTCTTAAGAAAACTAAACATACATTCATTATGTTTATAGCGTTTTGTTAATCCTTGCAATGATCGATCAAAAAATAAAAAATGTAATGCTTTGGCTGCCGTTCCAAACGGGAAAAACACTTGTATGGTATTTAGATCGAGCAGGAAGTAAACAGAAAGCAAGGTTTTCAACTGGTATACGAAAGTGCAAGGTATTAAGATGTAACACATGATGGATGTGATTCTCAACAGGAGAATCGGATTTTAAGCAAGTATAGAAAACCAAAGTAGAGTATTCCAAAAGATATAGTGCGTTTATGACTTTGACTATTTAAGTATTTCACAGTGGGTCCCTCATAAAAATCAACAAATACAAGTAATAGCACGTGTCAGAGACGATTGGGTAAACTAAGGACCGTATTGAAATAATTTGTTTTTCTAACACTTTAGTTTAAAAGTATTTACGGCAGTAGAACTTATCTCAATACGACGCTGTGTCAATGTTAGAAAAGGTCCTCACAGGTAAGCGAATTTACGACACCCTGCTGTGACGAACTTTACTGCAAGTTAAGTAGCAATTAAGTCATAAACGCACTATATCTTTTGGAATACTATATCTATAACTTCACGACGAAGCATGTTGCATAAACAGAGTAAATTGAAACTGAACAAGAAACTATAGAATTGACAATCATGTCAATCCGAACGCAGTGAAAGACCTAACAGTGTAAAAGAGAACATAGATCAACCGTAACACTCCTTTTCAATCTAGTAGGTGTTGAGACACTTAAAATTAACAAAAATAATTCAAGAAAACTACACAGATACTAAATTTTTGGAACAAAACTATTAGGGCCAGTCGCCTCTCTACAGTTAGGAAATAAAGAAAAATTGTTAACACAGAAAATCCTTTCTATGCGCTCAAAATAACACCTTCAACAATATAAAATAAAATATACATAAATAAAGTTGCGCAAATTTCAAGACACTACAAAGATAAACTGTAAAAACCAAAAAGACCAGACATAATTCAAAGTCAAGTGATAATAGCCAGGAAAAATTTTTTACTCCATCCATATGTCACCTACAAATAGCATATAATTTTAGATAAAATGGCAATGTGCCATAGTGTTGAAACGGAACAATATAAAAAAACAAACACACAAAAAAACTACTGTTATTACGCTTTTATCGGACACAGCTTGAAGGAAATTCGTATATAAAACGTAATGTTAAACAAACATAAAAGAAAAAAGGAAAACAATAAAAGAATGCCGGGTAGTTTCAATTCAAAATATGCTTTCATCAGAAAAAGATTAAAGAAACGACATGTGTTTCACTTAGGGCAAGCATGTGCGCCGGCAATGACAAAAAGATTATTTTTTTAAACGTTATTAAACCAATTCGGTTTAAAAGATATTCCCTTAAGAAAATATACATGTGTCAGGAACGAACGTAAATCAGCAATCACAAGCTCGTTTGTAATCCATGAAGTAACAGATTTATTTATAAACGAAACTTCTATTATTCTTTAAAAAGAATCAATTGTTTGTGCGAACATAAACAAAGGTATTATTAATGACAATAAAAAAGTTAACACGCTAGAATAAAATACTGTAGACATCATGCTGGGTCATTTCCAGATGTCAAAACAAATAATATCGTCTTAATATGTTGACATTTTTATAGCACAAAATAAAAGTGAAGTACTACTTGTGTATTACTGTATGTTTTCAGTTAAATCTCTCAATTACGAACATAAAAAAGTTACGTGTAGTAGCTTTTAGTGTTCAGTACTTTTATTACATGAATTATTTCTTCCAAGTAAATAAATCTATCCATAACCATCTACAACCCATAGTTACCTATGCATAATAGGGTGGGCGGAAAAAACCGCGGAAAAGTTGCGAATTGGAGAGACTAAAAAGGGTTAAAAAAAGAAATAAAATCGGTTTATATCTTCCGGTCGCGCATGTGCTCTTAAGTTTGCCGAAATTTGGAAAAATTCACATTTTTACGATAATTTTTAACATTTTTAAGTTGCCCTCTTCCCGAATGTAATAGCTCAAATTCTTATGTATTAGAACCACAGAAAATAATGTTTAAATATTACTTAAATCTGTCAACATCTTCCGGTCACGCACTGCGTTCAAGATTAATGAAATTTTGAAAAAAATTACAAATAAAGGTAGATCATAGTTCAAGGAAAAAATTTCACTACAAGGTCTCTATTTGGATGGGAGGAAGAACGACACATTAGTAGTAGAACAAGCTCATTTGAAAAGGCCCCTTAGAGTAAAAAAGGAAGAGCATTACTCGCTAATTCAAAAACCTGGTTCGGTCTACATCGGTCATGTTACTCCAACTTCTGGAAGTTCTGAATATATTGTCACTTCTATTATTCCTTATCTGTCTGGTCGGGGTATTTCTTTTCAAAAATTAATTGTCATAGGATGCGATCGCACTGAATGGAGAAACCGTTATAATAGGCAGTTTGCCTTCTCTATTTTAATGAACTGTCATTCCGGCATCTGTTTCAATACCTAGACGGTAAATCAAAGGGTCCGAAATTTTTGAAAGAGCCAATCGGTGAAAAGCTAAGTGATTGCGAAAAACGTCCAGTGATTCGCTCAAGAGTATTGGCTGTCAGATCCACACAATAGACAGCAGTAGACTAAATAAGGATCGGCAATATCTACTTGATATTTCCATGGCAATAAAGTCAGGAAACTGGAAAGAGGATTTGGTTGTAGGAGATCCTGGTCCCTTGTCACACTCGAGGTGGTTGACAACAGCAAATAGAACTCTCAGATTGTACTTAAATGAAGAAAGGCCCACGCCTGAATTTCAAGAAATAGTTGTATCTATTCTGAAGTCATACATGCCAATGTGGTTTAGTTTTAAAGCAAGTAAATACTTTACAGACGGACCAAAACTTGTGTACCAATCAATAGAATCTTCGAGGTACCTGCCTGAAGATTTACGTAATATTGTCGACCCTGAGATATAACGAAATGGCTTTTTTCGCTCATCCAGAACATTTAATGTTAGCCATGACATAAGGTAATACAAAACACATAAAAGAGCTCGGACTTCAACGAATTCTAAAGGCGAGACAGTTAGATCAAAAGAGAACAACTATCAGAACATTCATGCCGCCAAAACTCAATTTCAAGGCTCAACACTACTCGGAAATAATTAACTGGATGGACTGTGATTTATCTTCTCTCCCATTATTAAAAGATATCAGTGACGATGAATTTAAATCACATATTCAAAATGACTCAGTACTTAATTGGCATATAACATTCAAGACATTCCCGGTTCACACACAGGCAGTTGAACGATCTCTGAAACTCGTGACAGAAGCCTCAGGAAAAGCGGAGCTGAGTCTAGGAATGGTTTTATCGGAACAACTCTGCTGTCAAAGTCAACCATGCCTAACTTTGCCCATAAATCAGATTTCAAAGTACTTGAATGAGGAACAACGAAGATGCTCAATTGTTCAACGTGAGTTTCTTGGACTTACGACTCTTCAGACAAAAACCTAGTGTTTTCAATAAAAACAATCTGTTTATAAATATTACTAATGGTCTAAAATAATTTGTTTTTAAACATTTAACCTTCTATTCAATAAAGAAAACCAAAAAAAAAGAACATGTAAGTTGTTAGTATTTTTTTTCTTGAACTATGATCTACCTTTATTTCTAATTTTTTTTTCAAAATTTCATTAACTTTGAAGGCATTGCGCGACCGGAAGATGTTGACAGATTTAAGTAATATTTAAACATTATTATTCTCTGTGGTTCTAATACATAAGAATTAAATTCGGGAAGAAGCTAATTTAAAAATGTTAAAAACCATCGTAAAAATGTGAATTTTTCCAAATTTCGGCTAACTTTAGAGGACATGCGCGACCGGAAGATATAAACCGATATAATTTCGTTTTTTACCCCGTTTTAGTGTCCCCAATTCGCAACTTTTCCGTGGTATCACGACTTGAAAAAATTTTTTTTGTTTTTTCGGCCCACCCTAAAGCATAATACACTGTGGTATTTATTCTACACCATAAGATTACTACGGACACAATTTTCCGAACCGTTCTGGTTATTTAGCAGTGCCGAGCATCCGTTCAGGGGTAGCTTATAACAAAAAAAACGAAACTCGGGCTCATTTAAACCTCCCTGGCGCCGTTATTCGAGGTTCTAGAACAATATTGCTGGTATTACGGAATGCGCCGTCAAACGGTGCAAAACACGGTTCTATGCTTTTTCCTATGAGGTCGTTTTCAAGGTCCGAAATGAGAAAATCTAAAACGGAGAAAATACGGCCCTGGATGAGCACAAGTGCAGTTAGAAATGCCAATTTTGGTGTGCCCGAGGGTGTCATGTTAGACGTTCCGTCGCACAGTGGTCCGAAACCGTAAAAAAATGTGACAAAAATCGAAAAACGTAACTTAGAATTTAAGATTTAGTACAATGGAATCTGGTAGAGAGGGAGTTGCAGTACATGACACAAAAAACGGAAACAGTCTACCTTCTAATGTTTCGACTGTACCTTATGGCAAAGTCTACCGTTTATATGTCAAAATATAACACACGAGGTGCACTGATTGAAGACCGATATTCAATTGTGAATAACGTTTTACATAGTTGGTCGACTGTAATTTGGTTTGATCATGGATATTCTTGGTGGTGAGTAGATTAATTACATATCTAATATTGTTGGTTTACAAATACATGTACTAGAACTGAGGAAACTGAAGTGTTCTGAAATAAGATATGTAATGATTGACCTGCCTTTTGTGCCTCAAGCATTGTTATAACAGTTTTACGCAAAGCTAAATAATAATGAGCTATAAATAAAAGTCAATAGATTTTGTATTAATTTTTTATATACTTAATTGAAAATTAGTGTTAGATAATGTGCTGGATTTCTTCTTTGATATAAAAATTAAAATACAACTCACTTATGAGTGTAGTAACTTTAATCTCTTTACTTACTCTTTACGGCCTTCGGTGGAGTTTTCAAAATCTTGTGAACAAACCAAATTACTTTGTAAAGCAATTAACACTGAAGAACTGACGTTTGCAACACAGCCGAGTCTTCGTTCATCAGGAGCCTTGAATGCTGCTAGAATTGTAAAAGATATCGCACGTACATTCTCAACGCCAGCTTAGAGTACAAGTCAGCCTTAAACTCATCTCAAATAACCAGCCCAAAAGAGATGTCTAATGATGCAGCACTTTCCCTTATTATCGAAGCAAAATTATCGAAACACCACTACAAGGTTATGAGAGATGCAGCCAAGGAACATAGTTCCCCTTTTTTTACCATCTCAACGATCATGCTGCTCAAAGAATTTTGCAACTACAAGACATTGTTCAAATGTTGGATCCAGAAATAGTTCAAAAACTCACTCTCATTGTAAAATGGGGTTGGGACAAAGTGAAAATAAACAGTCTATCAGCGATGATACTTGCTCGAACGCACATGTTTTTCTTACTTCTTAGTACCATTGATACTTTCAGTCAAGGATCTTGATAGAATGAGAAAACAATAGTTTGGACAAATCCTAAATTTTCTTTTACAAGATACTGCAGATCAATAAGATTGCAATTTCTGCACGAAAACGTTGAGTCGATTGTGAGGGAAAAGATTTCATAGGTGAACAAACTTCACGTCTTGTTCCTTTTAATATCATGATGGATGGCAAAGACGTAGTAATACATTATGATATGGTATTTACAATGATAGATGGGAAAGTGCGTAATGCGTTGACATCGACAAAGTCATCCATGCGATGTTATTTGTGCAAAGCGACATCAAGATTTCAACAAAATTGACTTAATTAAGGACAAAGCAATAGACACTTCAGCATTGAACCTGGGGCTCTCAACATTGCATGCGTGCATTCGTTTTTCTTTGAATGCTTATTACATTTAGAGTACAAACTTGAAATTAAGCAATGGTAGGCACGTACTGACAAAGACAAGAAGATTACAGCTGATCGAAAAATGCGATGGCAATACTGCTTGTCGCTTCTTTGAGCATTCTTCTGTATCGGTAAACATTTTAGGCGTTGGCGAACATTTGACAAATCGTTTCCACATTCAAGCGGCTTTGCTGTAAATGTAGAATTATTCGAAGAATATTGTTTGGTTACTGCGAATATGTTCGTTGAAAAATATTCATGGTATTGTATGTCGACTACGAAATACAAAGTGTTAATCCATGGAGCTGCAATTGTAAAATCTTGCATATTACTAGAGACCGGATTTCTAGGCAAGTGCCTAATTTTAAGGGGTGTATTTTAGGACACTATTGTTTATATGAAATTTTTTTCTTATAATTGGCCCAGAAATTATCTATTAAAACATTTTACCATCATTAGGAAACACCCTGTATAAATGTCCTTATAATGTAGTACTTCCAATAATAAAATGTATTTCTAATACACTAA
>VTPC01001213.1:0-84219 GCA_011009095.1 Ignelater luminosus
ACGACTCGGGCTATGCCTGTGCACGGGCTGCTCTTGGTCGGACTTTTTTTACCAAAATCGAAAAGACCGAAAAAGGCCACTGATTGGTCTTCGCCTTTAATTAACTTTGTTATATAAGCTAAGACTGCAATAACGACTTGCTCTTGGTGACTCTTGGTCGGACTTTTTTCTCCAAAATCGAAAAGACTACAAAAGGCCCCTGGTCGGACTTCACTTTTGATTGACCTTCTCAAGTGATCTAAAATTACTATAATGACTCAGGCTATGCCTTTGCACGGCCTCGGTCAGAACTCCCTCTTTTTCTAATCTTTTCCATCAAATTAAAAATGCGATATTGACCCAGGCTATGCTCTCTTGCGGGCTACAGTTGGTCCGATTTTTTTTTCAGAATCGAATAGACCCGTAAAAGGTCCGTGGTCGAATTTCGCTTTTGATTAACCTTCCTAAATGAGCTAAGGTTGAACTAAAAATACGATGACGACCGCGACAATGCCCACGCACGAGCCATCCTTGGTGAAGCTTGGTCGAACGTCTTCCTCCAAAATCAAAAAGGCCGCAAAAGGCTTCTGGTCGGACTTCGCCTTTGATTAACCTTTATAAATGAGCTAAGATTTCAATAATGACTCGGGCTACGACACTTTGTCGGGCTTTGCCATTTTTTAATTTTCTGCATTGAAATAATAATACAATGACGATTTGTGCTATGCCCTAGCACGGGCTGCCTTTGGTGACCTTTGGTCAGACTTCTTTCTCCAAGATCAAAATGACCGCAAAAGGCTTTGCCTTTGTTTAACCTTCTTAAATGAGCTAAGAATGCAATAACGAATTTGGGCTGCTTTTCTTACACGGCTGTTGGTTACACGGGCTTCGCTTTTCGTTAACCTTCTTTATTGATGATGACCTCAAAAGTTAAGACGACCATACGTCATTAACATAAAGAATATCCTTTCTTTTAAAAAAGACAATCAAACAAAATTTGAAATTCTGAAATTAGAGAATTCACAAGAAATAAAATCGAAAAGATCGCAAAAAGCGTTTGGTCGAGCATTGCCTTTGATTATACTTCTGATGTGAGGTAAGCCAAGATTATGATAACGACTTGGGTTACACTCTCGCACGTTCCTTGAGTTGGCTTCGCTCTTCTATAAGTTTCTTCCTTGTTTTAAAAATACGATAACAACTCAAGCTACTGTTTGTACGATACACCTTCGGCTGCCCCTGATCGGACTTCTCTCTCTATTAAACTCGTTCATTAAGCTAAAAATATGATGACGACTCGAATTACGTGCTTGCTCAGGGAGCCTGGTCGGAGCTTCACTTTCTAATTAACTTTCTTCATTGAACTAGACATACGATAATAACTGTAGCTAGACTCTAAGTCAAGACGCAGATCCACCCTAAAGATAAAAAATCTTTTATCTCGAAAAAACAAGTAAAGTACAATCGCCACAAAGTTTCATTTCTAAAATCCAAAAATTCACCAGAAACAAAATC
The DNA here is from genome assembly GCA_011009095.1 of Ignelater luminosus. Taxonomy (NCBI): domain Eukaryota; kingdom Metazoa; phylum Arthropoda; class Insecta; order Coleoptera; family Elateridae; genus Ignelater; species Ignelater luminosus. The sequence goes on from VTPC01001213.1 coordinate 1,495, forward strand.
GAAAAGATCGCAAAAATCTCTTTTGGGCTTCGCTTTTGATTAACTTCCTAAAGCATGCTTATATACGGTAACGACTGGGCTTGCTTCTTCTAATGGCCCTTTGCCTTCTTTATTGAACTAAAAATACAATGACGACACGGACAACGTCTTCGCAGTTTGGCCTCGCCTTTGTTTGCCTTAGTTTGAATTTTCTTAAAAGAACTAAAAATATTATAACGACTCAGTTTATGCGCTCGCTCGGGTTACCTAGTCAGGATGGGCTTTCTAATTAACCTTCTTCATTAAACTAGATATATAATGATGACTCGAGCTAGCCCTTCTAAGTCGAGGCAACCAATTATCCCTGCTTAAGATACAATTGTCACGAAGACACTTTTCTAAAATTCAAAAATTTACTAGAAACAAAATCGAAAAGACCGGAAAAGCCTTTTTTGGGCTTCGCCCCTGACTCATCTCTTTAAGTGAGTTAAACTTACGATAACGACTTGGGTTACACCCTTGCACGACTTTTGGTGGGGCTTCGCCCTTCTTTAACCTTCTTTATTGAACTAAAAATATGATGACGGCTCGGGCTACCTTTTAGTGGCCCCTGCTTGGATTTCTTTTTCCATTCACCTATTTCATTGAATTAAAAATATTATGACGACTTGAGTTACGCTCTTCGAAGTCAAAGCAACGATCCGTTCCTAAGGTGAAGAATGTTTTTTCTCTTTTAACAAAAAAAAAACAAAAAAATTGACGCGAAGTGTTTTTTCTAAAACCCAGAAATTCATAAGAAACAAAATTGAAAAGACCGCAAAAGGCTTGTGATGGAAACTCGTCCTTTACTAACCTTCTTAAGTGAGCTTGAATTACAATAACAACTCGGGCTACACCCTCGCATGGCGCTTGATCGTGCTTTGCCTTTTCTCTATGCTTTTCCATTTAACTAAAAATGCGATGACAATTTAGATGATGCCTTTTGGTGGCTCCTGGTCGGGCTTCGTCCTACATTAACTTTCTTCATTGAACTAAAATTATGATTACTACTCACTTGCTTGCTTGAAGCCCCTACTTGGGATTCAACATTCACTAATCGTCTCTATTGAACTAGAAATATGATGAGGACTTGGGCTACACCCACAGAAGTCGATGCGACGATCTGTTCCTAAGATAGAGGGCATTTTTTCATGCTCTCGCTTTCTCTATCTCAAAGCAAAAACAAATAGAGTTTCATTTTTAAAATCCAAAGCCTCACAAGAAACAAAACTGAAAAAGCCGCAACGAAACCAAAGTTTTTTCAGAATTAGATCTTTCTAATCGATTGGGGATTTTTCTGACCGAGAAATTTCTTTTACTATCAACTCTTTCTTAACAAAACTTCTGATATTAAACATAATGGAATAATCAAATTTGTCCTTGATTCGAATAATTCTAAAGCTTTGGCCTAAATGAGACTTCTTAAACCACTTGTTAGGCTTTTTAGTTCGATTGAACCTTTCATGGCAGACTTTATTTAAGTTTGCCTTATCAATGTTACCTTTGTTTTTTTGAACTAAAAGACTAAGTTTGATTGTCTAATTTGTTGTATTATCGTGTTTGCTTTAATTTGTTATGCTTCAGGTTGTTTAGTTTGTATAAGAGAAACTGCTAGTTACAATTTTTTTCCATGAATGCAAAGTGCTGTGGTCTCTAACACTGAAACGTTTAGATTTTAGGACGAGATCTTCAAGATTGTAAATTACATTTAAAATTTAAAATTGGAATTTTAGGAAAATATACATAAACCACAAACATATTATGCTAACAAATAATTTAAAAAGTTAAATTACTACTATAAACTAAGTAATATGTATAATGATAACTCGGTGTTATGTGTAGGTACTAACATGATAGCAAGTTTACTTGATGTTTACATATTGATTATGTCGAAATTCCCAGGCTCACACAACCATATTTGTTAATTAACCACAACGTTGTGGTCATACCGTCTGGAGTAACTCAAGACTAACTTGATTGCAATAATGTGTGTACGCAATGACTTTCAATTTCCTTACAGAATTAATTCAAATTAACATTCACAGCAAATCATTGCACTGAAAAATTAATAATTGCTTTCTAGTAATAATATTAAAACAGATCGGTCTGTCGATATATCGCAATTAACTATTAATGAAAGAAAAGGACATACACGACATCACTGGCAAAGGAACAATAACCTTAAAGGCTTATTGTTAGAATGTCATGCATATGAGTTCTTTGATGTCTGTAAAATGACTAAAGTTGAGATTAAGTTAAGTACAAGACAGAACATGAACCGAGTTTATGGACAATGGGTTTGCTGGCATGAAACGTGGAGAATATTCGTCTTTTCCTAGTTGTTCTCTATCTCTCTACGTGCAATAAAATTAAATTAGGGAAGAACTAGTTTAATGCTTATTGTAAAATGTACCATTAAAATTTTACACGCGTGCAGTAAACTTTGCCATTTGAAAAACTGGAGAAAAATCAGTTTTTTAAGTTGTACCAAGCAATTTATCTTTTATTGAATTTATAAAACGTTGTGCTTATTAGAGAAAAACAGTTGTTTTTCTTCTTTTTTCTACTTGTTTGCTTTTCAGTTCTAATTACTACAGCAGGACAAATATATCTGAGCAGATGAATTAATTAATTAATTTTACTTCATTTGAAGAAGTTTCCTTTTACGTATGTTAACTTACAACAGCTTGTTTACATGAAGTAGGTCAAGTAAATTGTCTGTTTTAGGAGAATCTTTTTGAAGTTAACTAAAGATTTGAAAATCTTAATAGTGTTTGAAGAAATTTGGGATTAGAACATACAACGACAGGTTTCTGGATTTACCCTTGTTTTTAATCAAAAATTGGGTGGCGCTTTTATATTTCTTGGTTTTTATTTCTCTTTGCATTATCTGAAAAATAAAACTGAGTTTAAGGTATTATTGGATTTAATTCCCAAAATACCCTATCCTATACAAATCTGAAAAAGTCAAACACTCCTGATATAAGACATAAGTGCTATGATTGAGGTCTATTCATCCTTTTTTTTATTTTATGTATTTCAACCTGTGCATCCGCTCATTTGTTGTGGATGCTAATAAGACATTTAATAAACCTTGACATCATCCAAAAGAATTGGCGAAAAATATTTAGTTATCCCCATATCTCAGAAACGCGACGACGTAAACATGAACATGATGTAACTAGACGATATACCAAGAACAGCTGCGATCACGCGTCGCGCAGGCAAGAACAGCAGCAGAAATGGTGGAAGCGTCGAGCGGAGCAAAACTGTGTGAATTTAATCGTTGATTAACTAATAAACAAGAGATGTGGGCTTCCATCAGTTATAAGAGTTTGATCGAATTTATAGTTGGTCAGCATTTAGCGGGTAATCACTTCGTGAAACTGCTTGCCATTGGGCTGAGGAAACGAAAAGTGCGCGACCACAATCTGAACGATTGCAGTCTAGCGCGGGCATCGATCAGTGCTCGCATGGCTTTTTTTCGCGACTTGGTGCGAAGGTACTGGCTGGCAGGGCAGGGGCTAGGGTTTCCTAACACGCTAATCGCTGCAACGTCTTCCCTTGGCTTTGCGATCGACGGGCACTACGAATGAAGAAACATTCTGTTGTGTTTTCTGGCAAGTCTATATTCTTGTTGGCGATCGGATTTCGTGCGTTAGAGTCATGTTTTCTAGAAGAGAGGCTTGGTGCTACATGGACGAGACAGTTTCCTATAGACGCCGCTGCGACTGAGATGTTTGATTTTTTCGAGTAGCACCACCACTCGCTTGATTTTAATCCGATCGAACATGTCTAGTACATAAGAATTGAAGAGGTTTGGCCTCGAGTTGAGACGGCATGGTCCAATTTTATACCTTGCTGACTACACTTGCTACTGATCGCTGATGCCGAAGCGATGCAGTTCAGAACTCGGGCGGGTTTTTTCATGTCGCATTATGGTCGTTATACACTTCTTTTATTCCAGATTTCAATCTATTCGTTCCGAGAATACAGGGATGACTAAATACGTTTGGCCAACAGATTGTCTCTGTGCTGCACTTACTATTTGATGTTTCGCTTTTCTGCATCTGATATCGATCTGGTCAGGAAAATTGCGTTTCTCATTTAGTTGCATGCCCAGACTTTAATAACAGGGTCTGTTTGCAGATTCTTTTTCATCGAGGTGAAGGTAGAAGGTAGTGTCTACACCACTTTAACTGCCCTATTGCTAGCCTGAGATTGCTGTTTACTCGTTTAAAATTATGACAACTCTTTACTATTCTTTTAAAAATACAAAATTAATAAACTCGAGGAAGAAATCTGAACTGTACAAGCGAATCATTCGAAAATTCTCAAGAAGAAGCCAATCAGAGTTTGTTTGAAATATTTTTTGTAGTCGAAAAAGGAACAAAAATTAAATGTGCGGGCGGTGCGGCGTTTTTAAAATCCAAGGAAGGATCCCAAGAATCCCCAGATAAACTAACTACATGATCTGAATTTATACGATTTTGTATTGTAGAACTGGAGAGCATTACTGGCCTTATAAATTTGAAATCACGATTCGAATAATCTTGATCTTTTATTCAATTGGAAAAAAGAATAAAATGGGCAACTGATGCAAATAGACGTCTTTCCCACGTTGGTTACAATAAAATTGAGGTAGTTTGGACTTACCTGATAAACATTCTATGATTATGTTATCATAAATTTCAGTAAATCTTAGCGTAATTTAATGGAATTTTATATTGTCGGTGTCATGCTTGTTATTTAATGAATGGTGAACGTTTTTTTCTGTATACATTGCAACGTCCACTTTTCGCTATCGTTACAGTTGCTTTTTGAATTTTTCTATAGTTTCCCCTCAGGTGGAGAGATGATTGAGCCTAATATTTCAGCACTGAGAGGTCAACTACATTCTTTAGCGTCTGAAAATTCTTTTGAATCATTTAGGGTTACGTTACATAAAAGTGGCGGTCAACGTATGGGGCTCGATACAATAATTGTTAGATGGATTGAAATAGGCAGCTAGCTCGTATTTCAGGTTAGTTGGTCTCAGATTGTTTCGAGTTTTGAGGTTGCTCGTTTTGTAGCTTTGGGAGATTATGGTTTTGTGGACCGATCCGGAGATGGAGTTCAAGAGCTGCTGTTAGTATACGTGAGGGAACTAAGCATAGAGCTTGACACCTTCAACAGGAATGTTAACGGCTACGAGTTTGAAATGATTACCATAAAGAGTATCAAGTCGAAGCTAACGATAGGCTGGCGGATTATCAGACAAACCCGAATTACCAGAAACTAATTGCTGAGCAGATCTTCGGAGAGAGTGTAGTCCTTTCCAAGAAACAGCTAGATTTGGTTGATGTCACCGCTATTTACAGCCATTTAAGTATGTCGTTGAAGTCCATTGAAGAGGTTAGTCGCACAGAGACGATATTCGTGGATTCCCTGATCATAGTTCTCTTCCACTATCTACGGCTCCAAATGAGGAACTCTTCATTACTTTCCCCAAGTCTTCGGAGAATTTAGGGTCAAAGGTCTAGCTGATTGATCTTTCAGAGTCTTTGGCTGGCGAGTCAAATGCTGGTTGCGCGAAGAGAGAAAGTCTAGTGTGGTCGTCAAGTTTGAATGTTGGCCAATGTCAGAGCACGCTGCTCCCGAAGGTTATGTATGAGCCCGCTTCTCAATCGGAAAGCGTGTCTTCAGTTATTTCGGGAAGTAACTGTAGAGGGAAAAGTGGTTGCAAAGTAGGTAAAGAGGTTGTTAGATCAACGAGGTCTTCGCAAAAGCTCAGGTGTTAAAATTGTCATCAAAGAGGTTATCATTTCCATTAATGTCGTCGACCCAGAGGGAAGTCTTGTCATCGGTGTGGGTATCAAAGAGTAACCTTCGGGCTATGTCCTCGGTCCCATCAGTCATCTTTCTCTGGGTCACGGCGGATTTCAATTCCCGCCCAAACTTCTCGTCCTAGAGTGGTTGTAACTACGGACAGAGGAGATTGGAAAACGTGGTTGAAGACGGTTCATTCCTTCTGCAAAGAACCCCGAGATGATGATAATTCGTCATCGTCAACACCTAAAGTTGTTTTTGCTTCGAGGAAATTGTTGAGGCCCTGAAGATTGTCGACTCATCACTTCCGATTGTAGACCGTCCCTCGTATCAGAGAAATTTTGGTCAGAAACCTTTGTTTAGAGTGGACGAACATGCTCTTAACACTAATTCTACTCCTTCTCGTGCCTTGCAGTATTTGTATAGGCTCCATATCCCCAGGTATGAAGAATGCGTAGTACATTAAGTCATCAAATCCTTGATGTACGAGTTGGCCAGAGAGAGAGGGAGATATTATGTAAGGAACCTACACCGATCCGAGGGTGTCGGTTTGTGAGATCGTGTCGTCTATATGGGAGCTTGGTTAGACGACGCTACGGAGCGGTCATTTCATTGAACATCTCTACCGTGTTCGCTATTTATTTTAAGTTTGCAACTTATTTCAAGTCTTTGTCTTAGGGAGGTTGATTGGGCGAAGGAGCGACCACTTGCAGCAAACCACCTACACCTTGATCTGCACTGACTTGTATTTTTGTTTCAGGATTTCGGATGAGTTTTTTGAGCTTCTCCTTAACATGAGAATGTTGATGAAACTTGGCTTTGGCTCCTGTTTGTTGTGATTTGGTTTTAATCTAAGCTGTAGGGCCTTTAGAAGTTTTTGATTCAGTGAGAAGCGGTAAGTTCTGTTTTGATAGTTTTTTTAGCTGAGTATTTAAAGCTCGCTAGGAGAATTAAGCTCAGTGTAGTGCTGAGGTAGGTTGAATCAGTTGTGGGCGTTTTGTTGGAGTTTTGTTTTGTAGGTGCAAAACAATTCATGCTTGCGTGAAGTAAGACGAAGTAAGGTCCAGTCATTTTACCTCAAAGCAGTTCAGTACTAACTCGGGAGTAAGACAAGGAGATATCCTGAGCACGGCGTTGAAAAAATGTTCAGGCTTTAAGAAATCCAAGCTGGGTAATTGGCGACTGATTTCGATAATAATAAATTCGCTGATATATGCCGATGATGTAGTATTGCTGGCGGACTCAACTCACAAGTTGCAATACAACCTGGACCTATTGATCATGGCCTTGAAGAAGGTGGGGCTGAAATCAAACATAAACGAAACCAAGACAATGATTATATCTAGAAAATAGTGTACAAATCGTATCATGATCAAAGGGCAAGCTTTGGAGTAGGTGCGCCAATTTAAGTATCTAGATGTGTGGATTTCTAGTTAGGAAAGCTCGGCACAGAAATAAATCCTAGGAGTTTAGCAGCTGGTATAATGCAGGGCTAAGTTCTTAAGAAAACAGGGGATCAGTTGGGAGTACAAAGCTTGCAGTGTACAGGACAACATACCTACCCATTCATGGAGCCTCATTAGCAAGTTTAAAAGCAGAATCCAAGTGGTCGAGATGAGGTATTTGAGAGGAGTAGCTGGGAAAACTAGAAGAGATCGCGTCTGAAGGAGAATTGAGCTTTCAATGCAGTTTTGCTTTTTATGGCTAACTAGCTATTCCTAGATTTGTAGAATTAAGTGTATGATTACTTTGTTTTGCAAAAGTTGCTTGTATCTTCCAGATTGTTTTATTTACAAATATTTCTATCAATACATGCGTTAAATAGTAAGGGTAGTAAGGAGTTTTACAAGCTGTGCTCGGTATTACTTTGCAGATATTTAAGTGTTTGATATTTTCACCCATAAAATGCAGAACTATATTACTATATTACAAAAGTAATAACAATAAAAGGAAAAAACCGTTAAAAAAGTAATACTATCTAGATGTCTCTGTTTCAGAAAATATAACTCCCTGCCATAAATACTGAAAACACGCCGCTTTATGAGAATTCGGTTATTAACTTTTTATTGTAGTTTCTATTGATGTCGTGTCAAGTGTTAAGTCAATTATGTTGGTGCACCCGCGTCGCTTCTGTTTGTTATTTGACAATAAAAGCGAATTTGTTGGTCGTTCGCGTAAATCCATGTCAAAACGGAGCAAAGCTTAACAAGTCCCCCGAATCTCTAAATTAACCAATGCCATTAATGCTGTTTGTAATGATTAGCTTTACTAGCTCGTGACAACTAGTTTCGAAAGTTTCTTGCTAAGATTTCCAGCGTTAGTTTGAGTAACAAGCGAGACGCCTTCGGCTAGGGTGCAGTTAGTAGTTTAACTTTGATTAAAGTTCGCTACTCACACAAACACTCATATGCATGATATGAAAAATACGATGCAAAACGATTTGCAAAACAGTGAGCCCTAGTTAGCATTTTTATAAAGTACTAGTGGTGCATGCCTTTTTTATATTCAGCCTGAAGAAAAAAATATGGAGCAATTATTCTTTTTAGTACTTACATAGAATGGCGTGCTCGACTTTCTCTCTGTTATTTAAATATAAAGCTCTGTCAGACTAGCATTATGAGTTTCTTTTCTTTTATGAGTCAAAAAGAGCAATACGAACCTAAGATTTATTTTGAGTCATTTTGTTTCAAACAGACTATGAATGTAAGGGTATTACATAGAAAAAGGACCTCATCGGTTTTATTTTTATTTATTAAACAAATTTTGGAATTTGAATGGAAAACCGGGTTAACCCACAGTCAAATCAATCGAAAACAGGAAAAAATTATAAACTGATGTTGACACCCTTTTTTTGCAAACTCACAATTTGTGTTTTCAAACTGAAGCATTCCAAAAAATGAATATTTGTATTTGCTTAAGACTGCGAAATAAATTAGCGAATTAAGCAGATAGGGAAATGTAGTAGAGTATAAGGAAAGGCAAATATAAAATGGTAATGAATCTCGGAAGGATTTATGAAAGATTTTAAAGCTGCTGCGGTTTGTTTACCGTTTGACTAGATCAAGTAAAATATATTTAGTATTTTATGGTCGATAATTTAAAAGTTTGTAATCCTTAACTTGCCTTTTACAAATGGAACTGTAGCTAAAGGATAAAGTTGAAATCGGAATTTAATGCTGTCTTAATCTTTTGCGTAAAAGTAAGTTTATGGCGTAAATAAATACGAAAAAGTGGGTCAAATGTTCGTGAAATGCAAGAAAGTTTTTCTGGTTGTTTTTGCTGCTGTCACTTGTTAGGGGAAATTATGTAAATGTGCAAAATGTCAACATTAGCTGTAGGTGAAAGGATAAAAACACAAAAATTTACTTTTATACGGTGTATAGGGCTTTAAAACTAATTACTTTTATAAATAAATAGATAATGGATTGATAGTTTATAAAAACTATGCAGTAAATAAATTTATTTGCGAACTATTTTGTTTATTATTCAAATACAGAAAACGGTGCAAGTTAAAATCTTCACTTTGGCTTGGAATTCAATTTAAATATTAATTACGCTTAATTTCAAAATTTCCTGACTGACTTATTTGTTTTCTTTTTTTACAGGAAGTCTTCAATCTGGCTCCATCTAGTCAATGGTAAGTTAAACGTATTTTTACTACTTGATTTTTATTATCTTTAAATTCGGAATTAAATTGGGAGTTTGTTAGACCGTTACCATTAACAGTGTCAACAAAACTAATTAAACAGAAGTAACATGTAAGGAATTGTTTAGTTATACACAAAGCGGTTTACTTTAAACGATATCGTCTTGAATAGTACGGAGGTTTGCATGTCTAACTCGAAGATCACGGATTCGATTTCTGGCTCGGGCAAGAATTTTTTAAATGCGGAGAACGCTCAGTCCCAGGCTAAATAATTAAAATGAGGTGTTGCAATCTGTCCCATCGCGAAAAATCAAAGTCAAAAGATAAGAAACGACGTTCAATTATTTAGAAAAAGACAGGATTTGGAAAACCTAGAACAGAGCTAGCGCCATCTAAATACAAAATGTGTAAGCGGCGAACCCCTAAAGAATAGGCAACACGCTATACTGGCTTGTATATTAAGTAGGCTAAAACTACTTAAATAGCGAGCTAAATTTTATACTCAAGGGTAAAAGAAGATTACAAATAATTGGATAATAATTGTTTATTAGTCATAACAAAAACAAAATCGTCACACACCCCTTCCCAAAGATTATTGACAATCTTACAACACAAAAAGATAGAGAACACTTCATCAAAGTCGGCAATAATGACATAAAGCTCTGAACTACAAGAAAAAAATATATTGCGGTTATAGATAGACTATTAAGATGGGATTAAGCTAAACAACATTATCAAAAATAAAAATCACTTCAATTTCCCAATAAAAAAATCTTCAATGTAACCATATTAGTCACTACCTTGTGGAAAGAAATGCAAACATGCCAAAGTAGCACTTGAACTCACTAAAAAGGTCAGAGATAGCATCCCTTGAAGTCAAACTTCTCATAGTTTGGCAAAAACAAATTGGAAACATTCCAAATGCGGAAACAACATCAGAAGCTATACCCAACTTCAACAAATTAACTTCTAAACATGTAGATGTGGAACAAGAAAACGTCCACAAGGCAACCAATAAGTGCCTCTTTGTCACTTATGTTTCACAGACATTTTAAATGCAAAATTCATATTAGACAATAATACTGTGGCTAATATGACTAGAAATAAGAAATAAAGGTTTACAACCAAAATTAGCTTGAAGTGCAATGTGGAGTAGCTTCTTCACGAAGTCTAATCTAAAAGTTTAGATAATTCAGGATCTTGAGCTAGCTTGGCTTGAGATACTATTACTTCTTCTTTCTTTATCGACGAGAAGATTGGTTATATGATCTGTAAGTTTCTTTACAATTTTTGACGTAGATTATAACGCTTTTGATTCTGTTCATAAGTAGTAGTAGTAGTAGTAGTAGTAGTAGTAGTACTAAGTCCGGTTCGCTCCATGATGGAACATAGGGCATCATTAGTAGCCAAGAAACAATCCTTGAACCATAAGGATGTTTCCATGTTTTTGGGGGATTAGGTTGCACGCTTGTCTTTGAGTTGAGTACATTTTAGTCTGTTACTGTTGCACATATTACAACCACCATTTTGTTCCATTCTTTTTTATTTTTTGATATGTTTTTTAAGTCACTCCGTGTTTTATTTACGTTATCACTTTCCATCAGTGCTGTCTTTCTTTTTGTTCTCCTTGGTCTTTCTTGTGTTCTTTTGCCTTTGTATTCCAAAACTTGCTAAGTAATATCTGTTGCTGCTTCCTTAGAGTGTGATTGTCCACAACGCCATTTTGAACATGTAAGATATTGTTTGCATAATCAACATTCTCTAGCCTTATCCTCGGGCCTGATTGTAGTTTTCTTTTTCTGCCATCCGTCACCATTCGCATAACACTATTAAGGACGAGCAGAAAAAAGGTTGCAGAGAGAATGCAGCCTTGCCGAACCCCGCACTTTCTTCGTGAAGTACTTTTATAAGATTTATAATTTTCCTAGAGATGCCGTATGACTTCAGAGTGCTCCACATAACCCCCTTGTTAACCGAATCAAACGCTTTCTCAAAGTCAGTAAATGCCAGGTAAACTGCACTTTGCCATTCATAGCTCTGCTTTATAATAATTCTTAAGGTGTTGATCAAGTCGACGCAGTTTCGGTGTCTTCGGAAACCAACCTGTTCCTTTCTAAGTTTTCTCTCAATACCTTCCTTCCATTCGAGAATTATTCTAGACAATACTTTGCTAACTACAGGTAGAAGGATTAATCCTCTCCAGTTATCACATTTCATGGTATCTCTTTTTTTTCTTTTTTTTTTGCTAGTGTGAAGCAATTAGCTCTTGATTCCAGATTTGTTCTAACAGTGTCTGCAGAATCCTGGCGGTCAAATCCAAGTCTTCTTTGAGTAATTCTGAGCTTATACTGTCATTTCCTGGAGCTTTACTGTTCATCAGCTGTCTTAATGCTTGCCACATTTCAGCTAAAGAAGGACAGTGAATTCCTATATTCAAGCCTCGACCGGCTCCTCTTGAGTTCTGTTCATATTCTTTCTGCTCCATTTCCATTTCCTCTCTATCTATCTTTGTTACCCAGCTCGTACTGAACACTTCCGAAAAATGCTCTTCCCATTTTTCCAACTGATTTTCTTACGATGTCAGAAGCGCACCATCTTTTTTCTTGATAGATCGTTTTAGCCTTTCTTCGATAGGGTCTTGGCTATCTTATAAAGTTCGCTTACATCTTCTTGACTTACTGCCTCTTTTGTTCTCCGCCCCTGCTCATCAGTTCACTTTCACCTATCTTTCCTTACTTTTCTTTTCACTTTTTTTGTTTATGGTCGTGTACTCCTCTTATGCCCTCACTTTATGATGTCTTATTTTGCTAGTGTTTAACACTTTGTTTCTGTAATATGGTTGGTTTCAGAAGTGTCAGTTATTAGCCCGCAGCTCCAGATTGTCCTGGTAGAACTGCCACTTTAAAGCATGGACACCAGCCGGTTTTCATTTTAGGGTCTCAACACGACTGCAGAGCATCACCTACCTTTCGCAGTAAGCCATCTAACCAGGCCTGTGTACGCCACTGTTGACTACAAGTAGTTCTTTTGCTGCCGTACTAGAAGGTGATCCCCTCTGCTGGCTCCCCCATCTTACCAAGCCTAATTTCAGGTTACTCCCGAGCAACCCTGATAGAACCATCGTTTCTCGTCTGCTCGCTTAAGTACACTTTTTAAATCTATTTATGTTTTTTTTTTATTTAATACCAATCAATGTAAATTTATAACCACTGACACCTACAAACTCTTGGTTTGCAAACTCAGTTTATACACAACAAATCTCTCTTTCTAAAACTCCCAACCGTCACACGCAATCGCTCCACTTAGCAATCCTTAATCTCTTAACAACTTGTTGATACAATTGACTCACTTCATTCATGTTTTGCACCAAGCTCTCTCCATTCTCCAGAGTAAATTCGCCAGGATTTATTTTCTTCTAATAATATCTACCTGAGAAGGATACAGTGAGGCCAAAATTTAGAAACGCTGGTGAGTAGCCTGTTGCTTTATCTACCGGATTGCATATGGCGTAGCTAATTGTTCGGAACTTTCTGGCCCAGCCTTCGATGATCATTCTTGATATAAAAGCGTATGGCGATGATAACAATACGGTTAACTCTTCTCGCACCTATTAAATCACACTTTCTGCACCTCGGGATCTTCCATAGATTGTTAGAACACTCAGCTTGTAAGTTGCGGACTATTCTCTACCATTACTACTTGCGGCACACCGAAGACAAGGAAAATATGCTTTTTGAAATACTTCACGTTTTCCTTGGTCAATGTGGGTATGGGTCCAACAACGTAAATAGATAATAGCTGAAAAGGAAATTTAATTGTTTAAGGCAAGCCTTAAAAAATCTTACCAGCTTGGCAAATTGGACACTTGAGAACATAACGGTAGGCCTTTGTCTTCATTTTTGGCTAATAATAAAGTTCGGCCAATTACCTAAAAGGTTTAAAGGCTCCCAGATGTGCTGATGTGGGCACATCATGAGAAAACTTGATCGCACTTAAATACAAGAGACTTTTTAAGTAGGGCCTGTATAGGTATTTGTTGTACACGGTTGATCATACCTTCTATCCACTTAACGGGTTTGACTTGCAATGCAAAGGAGTTGGTGGGATAGTAGAGAATGTAATGTCAATAAATGGGACTTTCTCTTTATCCAAAGATAAAGATCTCGCTCAATCCAAATTTAAATACATCGATTTGCAAAATCTGTAATGGGGCTCTGGATAAACATTTAAGGAACCTTTATAATGCTGGATGTCAAAATCATACCGGCAAGGTGATCGGTTGCATCCTTATGCTATGTAGCCATCTAAACGATTAATGATCCGTAATAACGCTGAAACGCATCCCTTGAACGTAAAGTTTGAATTTTGTAGCCCAGAAAAATATCGCCAAGCACTCTCTATTAGTAACGCTGTGGTCTTTTTTTCGATTTGCTTATGGATCTGCGTGTGTAGATTATGACTGTTATCCTGTCTTTTGCTTTGAGATACATTAAACGGCAGCTATACCCACATCTCTAGCATTAGTTTGGACTTTGAATGGGCTGCTAAATGGCCTCTAATAGGTTACTTCCAGAAACTAAACGTCGAGCGTTGTACTCTAATATTTGTTACACTACGATTGCGCCTCCCCCTCTAAAAACTTATGGATGTCGTCTGACAAGTCCACAGTCTGACTTTATCCTCCAACAAATCATCTTCAACAGCTTATAGTCTTCAGTGGTCTACGATCGGGTTATATCCTATAACGGTGTACTCTTCAACTGACTACCAGAGTTATCCAACAATTTTCCAACAAGCCACTTTGGTTGCTCACAGTTTGACTTCGCCCTTCAACAGGCTAGGCTTCTACCCTCTAACAAGAAACCTTTCTCAACCCACAGTCGAATTTCGTTTAGTACCTTAAGGCAAACATCGTCTGCCAACAGACTATCTTTGGTTGTCAACGGCACCATCTTGGTTTCCCACAGTCCACCTTCGGTGGTCGACGATTGAACCTCGTCCCCCAACAACTTTTTATAACTCATAACCCGGCAAAGTACTTTCGACGCTCCACGATCGGACTTTACTTTCTAACGGACTATTTTCTGTAGCTCAGGGTTTGGTCTTGCTCTTCAACAGTCATTTTCGGTGTCAAACAATCTTGTAACAAGTCGCAGCCATTGGCCCACAATTGGGTTTTACCTTTTAACGATCTACTTTCGGTAGCGGACGATCGGACTTCGCTCTTCAATTAGCATCGATGATAATTAACACCCTCCAACTGAACGCTTGTGATAGCCGCCTTGGGTGGCCAAGAGTAGAGTCTCACCTTTTAACAAGACACCTTTGGTAGGTCACAGCCGAGTTTGACCTTCAAAAAGCTACCTTTAGTAATCTAAGGCAAGTTTCGTTGATTAACTGGCTGCCTACAGTGATCGATAATCCAGCTAAATAGTCCAACAATCTATTTTTTATGACTTTGACTAATCTGGCTTATCTCCCAACAAGGCATGTTTGATAACGATAGAGATTAGTCTTTTAACAGGCTGACGATCGGGTTTCGCTCTCCAACTAACCCTCTTTGCTGACCAACCGCGCTACAACTTACAATGAGTCACTTTCGATATCCCACAATAAGTCTTTGTTCTCTTAACGGTCTTTGATAGCTTACGATCGTGTTTTGCTCTTCAACTGGCCGCCTTTGCTTGCAAACATCAGGACTTGAGCGTTCAACGAGACACCCTTGGTAGCCCAACAAGCTGCTTTTAGTAGCCTAAGGCGGACTTCGTCCACTAAACTGACCACCTTCGGTGGCCGATAACCAAACTTTATTTTTTTAGAAAGCCAGTTTTTATGATTCATAGTCACTTTTGCTTCTAACAGGCCAATGGTCCAACCTTAATAAACCACATATGATAGCCCACAATCGGGTGAGTTTTTCTTTTCAACTGTTTACTATTGGTGGCCAACAGCCTCCACCCTTCAACAAGATACCTTTGATAATTCAGGGTTGGACTGTTTTCTCCAACAGGCTAGTATTACCATCTAGCTCACTGGACGGCACTGAGTTCAGAGCGTGGTTGTTGATCCGGAGACAGCGGGTTGGTTAGGGACGGCGACATCAGCTCGTATGTTCCCGTTGATGGTTGTTGGGAACGCTCTAAAAAGAGCAGGCCTTTTGCGTCATTTTTCTCGTAGTTTATTTAAACGCAACGTTTAAATAGATATTTTCACTTTCACTTTCACCTCTTGTAAAGCTTACTTCTGCGAATCATTTAGGCCTTAATTGTGACAAGAAAAGAAATGTCAATGCCGAAGTCTGTCCTCGTTCCAAATCCAGGTAAAGACCCCAATGTTGCTTAAAAAAAAAACACATTCTTTCGCGTTTGGAATGCGGATGTTTGTAGACCGGCCGCGAGCAGGTAGTTGAGAAATGCTAGGGCGGCATTGTATTACGACGTTTCTTGCTGTTGCAAGAATGTAGAGCAAAGTCGAGGGTAATAGAATGAACTGAGAGATCTGAGAGAGATTTTCTAAAAGTTGTGAGTATTTATATAATCCCGAAGTGCCATAAAATAGGGGAAGCTACCCTTATGGCGACGTGGCTTTACTTCTGGGTTGGATTGGTCGTTTCCTTTAATGTAAAATAAAATTGACCCCTCTTTAACTGCTATCACTAGCTTTGGTAATCTAAAATCGGACATTATCCTGCAACAAGGCACTATCCACCTTTGGTGGCCAATAGCGGTTGAATTTTACTTCGATCGATGTTTATCTTTTAACATCTAACTTCCTTTAGCCTATAATTAGACTATTACCTCTAATGGGCCAATGCTTTTACGTTATCCTCCAGCAAGCTAACTTCGATAATGAACAATTGGACCGTAGTGGTTCACGATTGTGTTTTGCTCTTCAACAGTAGGGCTTCACGCTCCAATAAGATATCTTAGGTTTCTCACGGTCTCTCTTCGTCCTTGAACAGATTTCTTTTGGTAGCACGTGGTCAGATTTCTTCCTTCAATAGGATTTCTTCGGTTGCTCATGGTCGAATAGCACCCTCAAACAAGCTACTTCCAGGATTTGTTAAGACTTGTGCGGTAATGAGCAAACTCTTTAGCTTCCTGAAAGCAATCAAGGAAGCTACCACTGAAGAAAAGTCCGCAATGAAACCGCGGCACCAAGAAGCCAGTTTCAGGATTCTTTTTACCTGTCATATTGGTGGGTCCAGCTAAGTCAGCAATGGCCTGGACCTTCAAGGCATCAGTGTACAATTTCTATATCACATATCCAAAATAAATTAATGAAGGACAAATTCAACTCGTACTTGCCGAGATTGACGGTGAGCTTTGCTTTTTTTAACCAACGACATACTTCTTTCAACCGACGATATACTTCTTTCAACCGACGATATACTTCTTTCAAAAGGGTTAAATGATGAGAAAAGATCTTATTTATTATCACTGCATCGTCAAAATGTATCCAAATATTAGGCGTCGATCCAGAACCAAATATGTTGTTCATTAGACGCTGTAGGGTTTGCGAGGCATTTCTTAAGGCAAAAGGAAAAACGGTGTGTTCGAATAGGTCTCTTCGAGGTATAACAAAAACAGTTTTGGAGGCAAATTCTTTCTCCAAAGTAAAATTTTTCGAACTTCTTCTTCACCCTGAATTTGAAGCTCCTATGACTCTCAGTTTTAACTTTTCATTTATTTTCTTGTTTAGCTGCTCTAACATGTAAGTCGACATGAGAAACTACATTGGGTTAATTAGGTAACAACTGCTGTGTCTACTGTGATGAATAACTTTGTTACTTCGGCCCAAAGTCTCTCCGGTGACCTCTTTCTCATAAAGGCCAATCACTTCCTATAGAGCTTACCGCTAAGAATCATTTGGGCCCTAATCGTGACAAGAAAAGAAATATCAATGCCGAAGTCTGTCCTCGTTCCAAATTCATGGCAAGAATCTTTCCTTAAAGTGAGCGCAGCAGGTATACAGGGTGAGTTTTTTTAGATGTTTAGTATGGGGATCTCGGAAACTAGCGGAGATACAGAGACGATTAAATGGGGAAAGAATTGCAGGTTTACGAGCTCAATTTAATAAGCTTTTTGTTTTTTTTGGAAAAAATGCATGGCTAACTAGATATCTTGCAAAAACAATTTTTTTGTTATTTTGTTTGGTGCCTATGGCTCTGTTATTATCGGCTTTAGAAAAAATGTGTAAAGGAAAAAGTTGCAGGTAATTATGTGCTTAATAATACAGTCTAACTGAATTCTTTATTTAAGTTGTAATGTTTGAGTTATGACACAAGTTTATGTTTTTTCTAATGAAAACCATAGTCGGCCATGACTTTATAAAAAAGGCCCCTTTTCAACGATTCTAACGATATACAACTTGACATAGTTATTTTTATAAATAAATAAATTATGACCTTTTTTTCTTTTCATTTTCGAACTGTTCAAGTAGTAGGCTATGGAAACAATTGATAAATACACATTCAAGCAAGTTATTAATACTTTTTAATTTCGAAATTATAAACGTAAATATTTTGGTGTGAATTATTTATTCATTGGACTTACAATTTTAAATAAAAATAATTCCTGAGAAACTAATAAACAGAGAGTGACAAACGATAAATTAAGAAACAATAAAGGAAATTGGGATATAAATAAAGTAGTACCAAAACAATGTAATTAAACTATGTGAAGTATTTAAGACTAAAGATGTTTAAAGGGTCCACCATTATGATTAATGCACAAGTTACACCTTTTTAAAACAGAATTTGTTGTTTTTCTAACGAAACGTCCATCAATATTAGTACAGCTTCTCTAAGGTCATCTACTGTGTCGTACGACTTTTGATATACCCTATCTTTTACCATTCCCCATAAATAAAAATCTAAAACAGACAGATCGGGGGATCGAGGTGGCCACGCAACCGGCGCGTTTCTTCCTATCCATGAGTTTGGGAATGTTTCATTTAAATGATTTCGTACCGCTAGCTGGTTATGTGGTGGTGCCCCATCGTGTTAAAACCATTCGAGCATGCCACGTGTTTGTACAGGTAATTCATCTAACATATTATCAAAATCGTGCTGCAGAAAGTGAAAATAACGATAACTAGTTAATGTACCATAAAAAATGTACGGACCAAGAATTGTTGAACCAATGACACCGCACCAAACATTAAATCCAAACTTAACTTGGTCTCCTCTGTTCAACATGATGCGGATTTTCTTGCATCCATAAATGTTCATTATGTCTGTTAAACATGCCGCAGTTTGTAAATCGTGTTTCATCCGTCCACAAAACTTTAAATCTAAACTGTGGGTCAGCTTGACACATGTTAGTAAACCAAGTACAATATTCAATACGCTTATTATAATCATCAGGGTGTAGTGTTTGTGCAACTGATAATTTATAGGGACGAAACCTATGTTTTTTCAGTACTTGTACAGCAGTACGTTGTGAAGTGCTTGCTTCCGTTTCAATTTGTCGGGTTGAAATCGATGGAGTTTGCATTACACATGCCCATACGTTTACCTCTGCCTCTTCATTAATGCCTCTTGCAGTCTTTTTTGGTTTACGGAAAGAACCATACTCTCCCAAATTATCATAGAGTCTCTTAAAGGTAGGTAGGGACGGCTGGCGACGATCAAAATACCATTCGAAATACTGTTGTGCAGCTTGTACGGCATTTTTATGGCACAATATGTAAACTCAATCATATCACGCTTTTCTTGATCAGAAAAATTCATATTGATAATTTACGAAACCTCAATTAAAATTAATTAGAAGCTAAATGATTTGCACTTGTCAATAATTGTCGTTTGCATCTGTTAATTGTTTCCATAGCTTACTACTTTAACAGCATTTTTAGTTTTTAGTTACACCTATTAGTAAAGTACCTTTTTTATCTAAATCTGCTTTATTTGCATATCTTAAATACTTCAATTACATTGTTTTGGTACTACTTTATTTATATCCTAATTTTCTTCATTGTGTCTTAATTTATCGTTTGTCACTCTCTGTTTATTAGTTTCTCAGGAATTATTTTTATTGAAAATTGTAAGTCCAACGAATAAATATTTCACACCAAAATATTTACGTTTATTATTTCGAAATTAAAAAGTGTTAATAACTTGCTTGAATTTTATTATTAAACGCGATGTGCATTTATCAATTGTTTCCATAGCCTACTACTTGAACAGTTCGAAAATGAAAAGAAAAAAATGTCATAATTTATTTATTTATAAAAATAACTATGTCAAGTGGTATATCGTTAGAATGGTTGAAAAAGGGCCTTTTTCATAAAGTCATGGCCGACTATGGTTTCTATTAAAAAAAACATAAACTTGTGTCATAACTCAAACGTTACAACTTAAATAAAAAATTTGGTTAGACTGTATTATTAAGCACATAATTACCTGCAACTTTCTCCTTTACACATTTTTTCTAAAGTCGATAATAACAGAGCCATAGGCACCGAACAAAATAACAAAAAAATTGTTTTTGCAAGATATCTAGTTAGCCGTGCATTTTTTCCAAAAAACATGAAGCTCATTAAACTGAGCTCGTAAAACTGCAATTCTTTCCCCATTTAATCATCTCTCTATCTCCGCTAGTTTCCGAGATCCCCATACTAAACATCTAAAAAAACTCACCCTGTATAATGCTCTCGGTCGCCTCATCAATAGTAATGGGCAACTCCACGAATTTCAAAACACTGTGTACTTCTATCTGCCTTCTGAAGTTTTAACTAAACTCTTAAAACGGGTAACTTTCAGGTCATACTTGTCGATGAGGTAAAAAACTTCTCTTCCTAGTATTGTTTGATTAGCATCAGGATCTAAAAGTGCAGTCAATTACGCTTTGACTATGCCGACACGTTGAAGATATCAACAAAAATTAAATTTTTGCAGGCGTGACTAAACCTCACCATTAGTTACTGCATGATTGAATTTCTGTTGGTTAGTCCACACACTAACACGAGTCAAAGTAAAAACGTTCGTAATGATCCTCAGCGTGAGAAACATTGGTTTACAGAATCAAATTAAATCTATATGCCTCGTTATTTTATTTATTTGTGCTGACAATCTGGAGAGACTAAAACAGATAAAAAGCAAAACTTTATTCTGACTTAAAATTTATTTTCTTAACGGCTTTTAATGTTTCAATAATGCAACACTTTCAGGTTATATCCTGTAGGAAAAATTTCCAGAATTAAATTTATATTATTTTTACTATTCTTTTATCAACTTTTTCAATTTGTTAGCTTACCCTTCGAATCATCTATGTTGTGAAACGGAAGCTTATTTAGCGAATGGCTTAATTTCCATCTAAAAGGTTAGCGAAACTGGGCGTTTGAGGGTGTTTAGCCTAACTAAGATAATTGCTCGTAATGTTGTTTACAAAATTCTATATCTCAATTATTACAACCCCCCAAAGTTCCATATAGCTATAGTATCAAATAATAACTGTAGTTAATAATGTTTAGACCTTCTGTTAGTAACCAAATACTATAATTCTCTATTGCCCTACCTATTATCTACTAAACCTGACACAATTCACACAACAGCAATTTGATTATACGCTATGCATTAATGAACCACACGAATAACCCTTAGCGTTGCACATTGAATGCAATAAATGCAATAATTTCTAGTAGTATACTTAGCATTGAGAGATTCATAATAACAGAGAAGAGGGCAATCAGTTTTAATTAATGTTGGTGTGTTGTGCTTAATAAAATTTTATTTCCCCCCTTGTTATTGTTGTTGCGATTGGACTCATGAACGTGAAATTTTGGCTTCGATTTAATAATCCCACATTATCTATAACCGTGTTGTAATGCAAACAATAAAGGCGGTTCCCTCGTTTGTTTAATATATGAACATCGATTGGGGTTGACTTTTATTAATGGGCATGGAAATAAATTTTTCACAAGCTTATCTTTTAATTTTTAGCTTGATAGTCATATTCATAATTTTAACACTTGGATTAATGAATAAAGTAGTTAAGTTTAAGACCCATAGACACAAATTAAACACGATTAGTAAAGGAAAATTTTAATGAGTTTACATGCTACGTAAATATACTCAAAGTGAATATAAAGTGAACCCCTTCGTTCCATTGTTATTTAATGATGACGTTGTATGTATATATGATGGTGTATTATACAAGGGCCTAGCACTGTTAGCATAATTGATTTTGTTAAATGCATAGAAAGCTTTTAATAGTGTTAATTAAAATTACAAACGCATTTTTATTAACAGGTGTCGTCTAAAGTATAATAATTAACAAACAAGAGCAAAGAATAACTTACTTATCTATCTAACTTGAAGAGTTACGCAATTACATTATCTATAATTTTTAAACAATTAATTTATAATAGAGATGAACTTTCATTTGAATGCAAAATAATTGGAAATCTATTCCCAGTAAGATGATCAAAATAAATGCATTAAAAACAACAAATAATAATTATTGATGAGTGCTCTAGAAGACAAAAGGTAAATTCAAAGGTTACACTTAAAATATTTAAATAAAAGAAAAAGTTTAATACGAATAAACGAAAGTTTTAATTTTATGGCCGACCAGGGGTTTCCTTTTCTAAATTAAATTTTAAATTATTTAATCAAAATTTAAGTTTACCACAAAGCTACTGTTTGGAGCACTGTAAGTCTCTAATTAAAAAGTTAAAACCAAATAGAAAAGAAACCACTGCTTTACTGTATGTCAAAGGTCCTCTTCAAACTTACAGTCCTTTAGTGTCTTAAAATTTTACAAATTAAATTCACAAAGTACCAGAAACTAATAATCTCAATAGCTACCTTCTGCTGAGCAGCCGACGGTCGGCTTTCGACACGCTATGAAGGTCTTCCAATCAAAAAAAGGTTGAAAGGTTAAAGACTCGCCAGTTTCTCTTCAACCTTCCAGCTTTTGATGTCACAAAATCCCAACAAATTAAATTCGCAAAGCGCCAGAAACTGACAATCTCAATTGCTACTTTTTGCTGAGCAGCAGATGGCCGTCCGTTGAGACGCTCGTAAGGTAATCAAAAAGGAGAATAGAAGGTTGAAGATTAACTAGGTTTTCGTCAAACTTACAACTCTTCAATTCAATTGCAACTTTTCGCTAAGCAGCCGACAGCCGACCTTTGGGACGTCATGAAAGTCTTGCAATCAAAAAAGAGGTTAGAAGTTGAAAACTCGCCAAGTTCTCTTCAAACTAACAGCGCTTTGATGTCGTAAAAACCCCACAAATCAACTTAGCGAACCGCCAGAATTTGATAATCTCAAGTGTTACCTTCCGCCGAGCAGCTGACAGCCGGCCGGCGGGACGCTATAAAGGTTTTGCAATCACAAAATAGCTCAGAAGGTTAAAGATTCACTAGTTTCTCTTTAAACTTAAACTTTAAGCTTTTTTATGTTACAAAAAGTGTCAAAAGCTCAAGTGATATCTTTCACTGAAAAGCCGACGGCCAGTTTTCGGGACACTATAAAGGTCTTCCAATAAAGAAATAGATTAGATAGTTGAAGATTATCCAGGTGGTCGTCAAACTTACAGCTGTACGATGTCGCGAAAACTCTGCAAACTTAAATTTGCAAAGCGCTAGAAACTGATAATTTCAATTGCTACTTTCCGCTGAGTAGCCGACGGCCGGCCTTCGACACGCTATGAAGGTCTTGCAATCAAGAAATGAGGTTAGAGAGCTGAAGGCTTACAAGTTTGTTTTTAAACTTACAGCTTTTAATGTCACAAAATCCCAACAAATTAAATTCGCGAAGCGCCGGAAACTGATAATTTCAATTACTACATTTCGCTGAGCAGCCGACGGCTGAATTTCAAAACGCTATAAAGGTCTTGCAATCAAACAGGTTGAGAGTTGAAGGCTTACCAGTTCCTCTGCAAACTTACAGATTTGATAGTCTCAATTGCTACTTTTTGCTGAATAGCTAACACGACGGCCAGCTTTCTGGGCGCTATAAAGGCCTTGCAATCAAAACAGAGTTTATATGGTTGAAGAGTAGCTAGGTCTTCTTTAAACTTACAGCTCTACAATGCGATGTCACGAAAACTCTACAAACTTAAATTCGCGAAGCATCAGAAACTCATTATCTCAATTGCTACATTTCGCTAAGCAGCTGACGGCCGGCCGTCGAGATGTTATAAAGGTCTTCTAATTAAAAAATTGGTTGGAAGGTTGAAGACTCACTAGTTCCTCTTCAGTTTATTAATGTCTCAAAAATTTTACAGATTACATTTGCGAAGCGCCAGAAACTGATAATCTCAATTGCTACCATCCGCTGAGCAGCCGCATTTTTCAATCAAAAAAGGGGTTAGAGGGCTGAAGGCTTACAAATTTCTCTTTAAACTTACAGTTTTGGATGTCACAAACTCCCAACAAATTAAATCCGCGAAGCGCCAGAAACTAATAATTTCAATTGCTACCATCCGCTGAGCAGCTGCATCTTGCAATCAAAAAAGGGGTTAAAGGGCTGAAGGCTTACAAGTTTCTCTTTAAACTTACAGTTATTAATGTCACAAAATCCCAACAAATTAAATTCACGAAGCACCAGAAACTAATAATCTTAATTGCTATCTTCCGCTGAGCAGCCGCGTCTTGCAGTCAAAGAGGGGATTAGAGGGCTAAAGGCTTACAGGTTTCTCCTTAAACTTACAGTTTTTGATGTCATAAAATCTTAACAAATTAAATTTGCAAAGCGCCAGAAACTAATAATCTCAATTGCTACCTTCAGCTGAGCAGCCGACGGCCGGATTTCGGGACGCTATGAATGTCTTGCAATCAAACAGGTTAGAAAGTTGAAGGCTCACCAGTTTCTTTTAAAAATTACAGGTTTTGATGTCACAAAACCCCAACAAATTAAATTGCCAAGCGCCAGAAACTGATAAAATCAATTGCTTTCTTCCATTGAGCAGTCGATCGCCGGGCGTCGGGATTCTATGAAGGTCTTGTAATCAAAAATAGTGGTTTAATGTTTGAAGAGTTACCACGTCTTCTTTAAACTTGCAGCACTTTGATGTTGCAAAAACTCGCGCAAATGAAATTTGCAAAGCTCTAGAAACTGACAATCTTTATTGCTACCCTTTTTAGAGCAGCCGCCGATCAGCAGTCGGGATGCTATGAAAGTCGTGCAACCAAAAAAGGTCTTGGAATAAATAAAGGGGTTAGAAGGTTAAAGGTTGATGCCGCGAGAATCTCACAAATAACTTCACGCCAGTAACAGATAATCTCAATTTTTACATTTTGCTGAGCAGTCGAATGCCAGCAGTCTCAGGATATTATAAATGTCCTGGAATCAAAAAAAGGCTAGAATGTTTGACACACCAGATTCCTTTCAAACTTTCAGCTCTTTTATTTCATAAAAACAAACAAACTAAATTGGCAAAGCGCCAGAAACCGATCATTTAAATTCCTACTTTCCACTGAGCAGATCTTGTAATCAAAGAAATGGGTTAGAAGATCAATAGATCTTCTTTAAAATGTACATCTCCTTAGTGTGTCAAACATCTTACAGATTAAATTTGCGAAGCGCCGGAAACTAATAATCTCAATTGCTATTTTCTGATGAGCAACAGATGGCTAGCTTTCGGGGCTGGCTTACAATCAAAAAAGAGATTAAAGGGTTGAAGGCTCGCCAGTTCTTTTTTAAACTTACAGCATTCTACGTCACAAAAACCCAACAAATTAAATTCGGAAAGCGGCAGAAATTCAAGTGCTACCTTCCACTGAAAAGAAAACGGCCGGCCTTCAAGGTCTTGCAATAAAAAAGAGGTTACAAGTTTGAAAATGCACCAGTTCTTCTTTAAACTCTCAGCGTTTTATGTTACAAAAATTCAACAAACTAAATTCGCGAAGCGCCAGAAACTTAAGTGCCACTGAGAAGCCAACGGCCAGGTTGGCCTACGGAACGCTAAGAACGTCTTACAATTAAAAAAGAGGTTTGAAGCTTGAAGACTTACCAGTTCCTCTTCAAACTTACACCTGTTGATGTTACAAAAACCCAACAAATTAAATTTGCGAATCGCCAGAAGCTCGAGTAGTACCTTCCGTTGCGCAGTCGACGGCCGGCCTCACAAGCTCCTTTTCAAACTTACAGCCTATTATGTCGCAAAAATCCCACAAATTAAATTAGCGAAGCGCCAAAAACTGACAATATCATTTGCTTCCTTTCGTTGAGCAGCCGACGGCCGGCGTCGGGACTCTATAAGGGTTTTACAATCAGAATTAATTAATTAGGTTGGAAGGTTGAAGCTTCACTAGGGCCTCTTCAAACTGGCAGCGCTTTGATGCGAACACTCCACAAATTAAATTCGCGAAGCCCCAGGAACTGATAATCTCAGGTACTAGCTTCCTCTGAGCAGCCGGCGGGCGGCCTTCGGGCGCTATGAAAATCTTGCAATCCAAACAAGAAACAAGAAGAATTTTCTGAGAGGATTAAGGAGTTACCAGGTCTTTTTAAAATTTGCAAACTAGTGTTTTCAATTTTCAGCCTTTATATGCAGTAAAATCCACAAATCTAATTCGCTAGACTTTAAAAACAGATAATCTCAATTGTTACATAACTTTGAGCAGCCAGAATCCGCTCTTCGAGACATTATGAAAATTCAGCGACCGAAGAAAAAAACATAAGCGATTTCTTGAAAGGATTGAAGAGTTACCAGGTCTCTTCCAAACTTGCAAAATAGTGTTTTCAATTCACAAAGTCTTTGTAGTTTCCACGCTTTTCAACATTCGTTGAAAGTTAAGATTTTTAAAAACATTTACTTTTAGAAGTATCATGTCATAGACCTTCAGAGAGAAAAGGTCTTGTCTTTTATCAGTAAATCCTTTTCAATGTTCTTTAATATTTCTTTGGAAATATTTTAAACATTTTCACATTATAAATTCTCGTAGAAAAGAATGTCATTCTTGACAATAAAGTAGTTCTTTTAAACTGCCTGCATTATTTCTTTGAACAAATATTGTAAAGATAAAGAATTTTGCTCTTGTGTAGTTTCTCTTAAAGGACCTACCAGAAAATTTCTGCTGGAGATTTCATTATTATCTTTCTTTACGTAAACTACAGAACCCAGCTCTTTGCATGCTCTAGTAATATAAAAAGCTTGTCACTATTTTACATCTTCTTACTTCATCAGTTCATTAATCAGTAAAGTTTCTTTACGGTTTCTTGAAAGTTGTTACAGTTTGTTTAGTTTTGTTAAACTGCTTATAAAGTTTCAACTACTTATTATAAACATCGATATCCTAACATTGGTAACTTTAACAACTCCACAAATTAAAGTCACTAAGCTGCTTTAGAAACAGATAATCTCAACTGTTACATTACGTTGAGTAGCCAAAGCCCGGCCTTCGGGGTGCTTTAGAAATCCTGCATGCCGAAAAAAAGCAAAAAGGAATTTCTAGGAGATTAAGGAGTTACCAAGTTTTTTAAACTTGCAGACAAGTTTTTCAACTTACAGCCCTTTAATGCTGCGAAACTTTACAAATTAAAGTCTCTAAGTACCTTCGAGTAGCCGACAACCGACCATCGGGACGCTATGGAAATCTTGTAATAAAAAAAAGACGAAACGGATTTTTTCAGAGAGTTGATAAATCACCTGATTTCTTTGAAACCCACAAACAAGCTTTTTAGACTAATAACAGTTTGATGTTGCTAAAACTCTTCCAATTAAATTTTCTAAGAGCTAGAAACGGATAATCTTAATTGTTACCTTCAGTTAAGCAGCCGATGGCTGGCCATTGGCACGCTATGCAAGTCGTATAACCTAAAAAACGATACAAATAAGATTTTCTGAAAGAATTTTGGAGTCACCAAGTTCGTTTCAAACATATCAACAAGTTTTTCTAACTTACAACCCTTTGTTGCTGCAAATAAGTACTGCACAAGTTAAACTTGCTAAGCGCTGAAACACGATTCTAATTGCTACCTCTTCGATGAGCAGCAGACAGCCGGCCGTCAGGATGCAATGACAGTTTTATAATCCAAGAGAATAGCAAAAACAGTTTTCTCAGAGAGTCCTGAAAACGCACAAACAAGTCTTTTCGACTAACAAGCTTCTGGTGTCGCAAACCTCCAAAACGTCAAATTTACTAAGCTGTTTCACCTTTCGTTGAGTAGCCTATCAAAATCTTACAATTAAAAAAATGGGCTAGAAGGTTAAGAATTCACCAGGCAGGCCCTCTTCAGATTTACAAAAACCTTTTTTCAACTTATGGTTCTTTGTTGCTGCAGAAACTGCACCATAGGATGCGCTAAGCACTAAAAACAGATAATGTCAATGGCTACGTTTTATAGGTTAGCCAATTGCTGACAGACTAGACATTTCTGAAATCTTGTAATCTAAAAGAGAGTGAGAAGTTTAAAGAGTCACGAGGCTCCTTACAAACGTACACAGTCTTTTCAACTTACAGCTCTTTCATGTTGAAAACCTCCACAAACTGAAGTCGCCAAGTGCTATAGAATCAAATAATCCGAATTGTAACTTTTCTTTGAACATTTGTCTACCTACCTTTAAGACGCTATGGTGGTTTTGTAATCTGAAAGAAGGGCAAAGAAACGTTCAAACAAGTCTTTGTGCAGTGGTATTTCCAAAGCAGCCCTTCATTTAAACTGGCAGAGTAACTATTCCTGCGCAGTACGTTATTTGTAAATATCTTTACCTGGACCTTTAATTTCTTCTTTTATATCATTTAATGTCAGTTTTTTATTTTTCCTTTTCATTTGCGTAGCTTTTTTCCACGTATTTGCAGCTTTTTCTGTTTTTCTTCTTCCGACTAAGTTAAAGTCTAAAGCCTTTCTTGCTAAGTTATTCTGCGGTTTTCTAAGAGTGCCCAACTCATTTCCATTGTTTGTTTTAAGGTTCTTCTCTTGTTCTTACCTATAGGTTTGCATCTCTGATTCTTTTAGGCCAGAATCTATTCACTGTTATTTTTAGATATTTGTAATTTGTTTCCAGTTTTTGCATATAGTTACTTAGTAAAACTTTCTTTTTTAAGCAGTTATATTATTTTTGTAATCAGTCTTGTGGTAGTTTTTCCGCCATCTATATTTTATTCAGTACTATGTGCACCATATCTACCGTTTTGTCGGTGCGTGCTTTTGTTAGTTATGCTGTTATCTGATTTATTCGTGTGACTGTATAATTGTTTAATGTCTTGACTGCTTGTTTTATTTCATCTCTACTAAATGACACTGCGTCAATTCAGCTTATTGCTTCATTCTCTTCTTTTGTAATTGTCATCCTCTGCTCATAAACTTCTTTAACTTACTTAAGTACTTACTTAGTCCTGCCCCCATCTACCAACTGGTGTAGAGAATTGCCAAAAGCATTTCCATCCTGCATAGTCCCGAGCCAGCGGGGTCGCTCGCCCCCAAGTGCAGCGTCTTTCTCTGAGGGCAATCTGGATGTTGTCAGCGCAGGTTGTCCTTATTCTTCCGCGTGGTCTTCTTCTTTCTGGCTTTCTGGCATTCTCTGAATGTGGCCAAACAACCTTAGCTGCGAGGACTTGACCCAACCTACCAGTAGCTCTGTTGCAAGGGATGCTTTGATGGCCGTGTTTCTGATTCTGTTCTTTCTGGTCTTTCCAGCTACCGCTCTCAGGTACCTCTTCTCTGCAGCCTCGAGCCTGCTTTCTACGTTGTTGTTCATGGCCCAGCTCTTGCTGCCGGAAGTGAGAACTGGTGCGTAGGTAAACCTGAAGACTGCCATCTTAGTTTATTCGCTCACCTCCCGCTTTTTTAAGAATTTGTTAGTTACCGCTCGAAGCATCCTCCCGGAAATGGCTATACAGTGTTGTTTAGTTCTTGAGTAAGTTTCTCGTTCTTACTTATTATTACTCCGAGATATTTGAATTCCTGAACCTGTTCCAGCATCTCCCTATGAATTGGATCTCTCGATATTATCATTTTAGTCTTGTCACGACTGACAGCTAAGCCAAGCTGATCGAAAGCTAACACTAGAAGATCTAGGTTGAACTAGAGTTTCTGCGCGGAATCCATTAAGAGGACCACATCAGCTGCAAATATAAGGGAATTAATGAAGACATGGTGCAGTTTTTAGTTCCCTAATTTATATTTCTTAAATCCCTTGCAGTTCTTGAAGGCTAGGCTCATCACCAGCGCAAATAGAAGGGGGCTAAGAATATCACTCTACCGAACGCTTCCTTTGGTACTTAATTCTTAGGCGGAACAGTGGTAGGTTTTTACTATGTTTCTACAGTCTTTGTAAAAGCTTTTTACCCTTCTGGTTAGCTTTGTGGAACATCAAATCTATCAAGAGCGTTCCAGATTGACTTCTATGGGACTATATCAAGAGCCTTTTCTATATCAATGAAGCAAAAGTGCAAATCCTTTCCATATTCGATGGTCTTCTCTGCCACCTGCGTCACAACTAAAATATTATCTTGGGTACCCCTAATTGTTTTGAAACCACAATACGCCTTTTCTAACGTACATGGGCCTGTAATTTAGTTTCTAGTATTTTGCCGTAAATCTTACCCAGGACGCTAAGTAAAGATATACCACGGTGATTTTTACATTTCCTGTTATCGCCTTTCTTGAACAGAGGAACTATAACAGACAGCTGCCGAATTTTGGGGAGAGTGCAAGTCTCCCAGGCAAGCCCGCAAACTCTGTGGGGCATTTCTTTCTCCCACAACTCCCATAAACTATCTTGGAAGTTAATTCAGCATCTTAGCTTTACTCTAGATATCGCTTATAAAAGCTTGTCAAGGCTTGAAGGCTGATTGTTCCACCTGCTCTTCCCCCTGTTCGTTTTTCTTTTCAATCTGGGGCTTGCGTTCCCCATTTAGAAGTTTCCAGAAATATTTGCGCCACCTTTCCATGATTTCTGTCGATTTAGTTAGAATGTTTCCATTGCTACGTTTAATAAATTTAAGTGGGCAGTCATCATAATTAGTGCACATATTTTCGAGAACCTTGTAAAACAGTTTTTGTTTGTTTATCGCGTTCTTCTCCAAAATCAATCAACCTCTTCCCAAGATTTGTGCTTTACAATCTTCCCTCTTTCTTTTACTTTATTCCTTTGTAGTTTGTAGGTGTTATAGATTTCTGCAGTCTTATGCTGAAGATCTATCTTTCATATTTTCTCCAATTTTAGCGCTTTTGTTCATCAGTGTTGCTTTCCTTTTTTTCTCCACTAATAGGCACGCTCCCACATATCACCTACACTATCACTCTAATTACTCTTAAAAATTTTCCCAGACAGTTCCTAGGTCGATCTCTTGCTTCCAGCCTGGTATTTCTGCCTCTTTCTGTGTAACTAATCAAGTTTTCGCGTTTCATCTTCTTTCAATTTATAATTCTTTGGTCTTGAAGTTTTCCGTTTTGTCTTTTTCAGGCTTCGATCTACTATTCGCGTTTCCACAAGCAATCTCTGCCAATTTTCGCACCGCGCAGAATTCCTAACAAATCGAGCTGTATTTCGGGGTACTATAACACAGCCTATTATTAATTTCTCATTTCTGCATGACCCAACTCTTGCATATTTATTTATAATTTCAAGGGCGAACCTTTAGTTCAATATTACCAATCCATTTGCACGACAACAATGGAGCAGACGCTTACCATTGCTATTTCAGTGAGGTTCTCCGTGGGGTGCTAAGACATCGAGATATCTTCTGGGGTCACAATCAACTCTGGCATTAAAGTTTCCCATCAGAATGACATCCTCTCTTATTTCCTCAAAAGTTTTTTTAAGAATCTTATAAAAGGAGTCCTTGGCATCAGCCTACAAATAAGGTTCTTTTCTACAGTTACGGTCAGGATCCTTTCGTGTCTACATGTCTAGTCTCTTACAAGATGAGCATGTGTCTTATCCACTAGGCATGCTAAACTAGCTCTGGAGCGAAAAGAATTTGAATTTTTGTAATATTTTTGTGTCTTCAGCTGCGGCTGTGCTATAATTTCAAGCCTTTTCTAACCCATTAGCAAACACATGTATTGTATTGAATTCTGAACTATTCTCTGTGCATTGTTTCGATTTAAACTTTGTTTGAATATAAAATCAGCTAGTTAGTTTCCAAATTCTTTTGACAAACTCATTTATCGTGTGATACCCCTGTTTCGCTTTATAAAATTTTGAAAGAATTCTCTAGTCGATTTTGTCTACAAGCAGTGCCTTATTTAAGTTACTAATCAAGTCTGGATTGTTTGTTACACGACTTTGATAAAGGGATCTTTGTTGTTCGATTCAATCTGGCTTTTAACACGTACGCTGTTAACAAATTCTTACTTTCTAAAGTAGCGATCGGTCGTAAAATTCGATGCCCTCAATTAATTGTTGTGTTTCCCTAATGTTCTCTAACATCTTTGTCGTGACACGTTCTTTATTGTCTTTCTGCAAATTTCTTTGCTATACTGTAACTTCTTCTAGTAAATGTCTGAATTCATTTAACTTTGCGACGCACTATGCCTTTTACTATACTGAGTCGTTCTTTCATTCAATTATTCTCCCTACAATAAGACTTTTCCAGGTAGATCGTCTCTATGCCTGGTGACATTTCTCTGGATGGTTTTTTGCATCGATCTTCTTAACTGATACCAATGGATGAGCGCTATTCGTAGGATTCCAAAATCGTAAGGATTCCTAGAAAATTGTTTATTAAAAACCGGAATTAGTCCTTAGTGTTACTTGCACCACCGCTGTTAAAAATTTCTGATTGTAAATTACAATCTTTTCTTTAGATTTGCTAACTTTTAATTTGTTTCCTCTTTGATTTTTTATTTCTTTTTCTTTTAACTTTGCGGTTTTCTTAATTTGCATTTCTGTTTGGGCAAGGTCGCCATTTAATATTATTCCACTTCTAACTAATTTAGCTAATATTCATTTAAAATTAGATTTTAGTAGTATTATTCAAAAATTACAACAGTCACTTATGATAATTGGTAGCTGTTTAATAATAAAATTGAATATAAAAAAAATCTCAAAACATAAAAGTTAACTGAATGTCTGTCAAATCAGAAAAATTAAATTTCTTCACTTGAGATAGTAAATGAGAATTTTCTATACATCTTCTTACTGTACCTCATTTCATTATTCCCGTTTAATCACTTTAATTCACTAAACTAGTTTTCTGCAAACATTTCCCAATTTCTACCTACCCACCTCTCCATCCTCTTTGCCTTCGAAGCCTTGCTTTATAACCACTTCAAGTCTTAACTCTAGTTGATTGATTCTTGTTTCCTTTGTATTCGACTGTTTTGTGGCTCATCTTTGTGGTAATTTATTTAATTCAATGTGTTCTATCGATCCTGGCGTTCCCAATCTCCGCAATTCTCTTAGTTTATTCAAAATATTGTCTTTTTCTTCCTCCATTTCTCATTTTATCAAAAGCTTTTACCGCTTTTTTTCTACTTAAAATGAATTTTCTTCCGTCTGTGTAATTATTATTCTTTCAGAAATTTTTTTGTGTTTGGATAATTTAATATTGCAGTTGCGTTAATTGATGTTTGTTGCCTAAAACGAATTTAGGAACCGGATCTGCCTAAAGTTTTAGTCGAGTCCTTCACTACGGCTTATTGCTTATTAGTGTAAGAGCAACCGTTAAAACTTCAAAATAAACACAGTTGTTTAATGTTTGCTTCTATTATTTTAGTATAATAATAGAATTTTCGTGGGTTTAAGTATAAAGTTTTGGTTTTCTTAGAAAATACGCTGAATATAATATGATAACACAAAACGAGATGATACTAAAGAAACTTATTGTCTAGGAAAGGAAAAACCACTTTAGAAAAGTTTGAATCTTGTTTGCTCAAACAATAAACATAAAACTGTTCAAAATCACCGACGCATAAAATCCTGTAATGCTTTTATAAAAGTGTGGAAGACAAACTAAAACTTGAAAAGTCTAAAAATAGACGAAATTTATTTGAACTTTTTAGATAGTTTGAATATTCCTTAATCTTAATTGTAACGGGTTGGGAATCTCAAGTTTGAAATTTTCATAGATTTGATTTTACGGGATTAACTGAGAGAACGATTTTATTATTATACAAGTCAAATAACGTTTTTAATTCGTTTTTAATAAATTAGTCAGAATTCAACGTGGGAATTTCAACAAACGACGAAAAGACCCTTTCAACAGAATGTTACGGTTAAAATACAATTTGAAAACCCTGATAAAATTTATCAAAAAGGAAACAGAAATAAAAATTGTGCCCGCTAGCTAACTGAAAGCGGAAAACAAGCGGATTCGATCAACCACTGAAATGTTTGCAGTACAATGGAGTGTCCAAAAGATTACGTCCAAGCTGTCAATAGCTGCCGTTCAGTTAAAATAAACCTGGAAATTTTAAATTTAGATATTTAATGTAATAAAACCTTTGAAGTTTATTTAATTGTGTTCACACCAGGGCCGGCACGAGGATGTGCAAATCAGGCAAGGTGAGTAGTAGCAGGGCATTGAAGAATAAAACAACTGAAATTGACCTTAAACGCACCACGACTGTTTACCATACGAAGATGCCTTAAGAAATTCTGGTCCTGATCTGAAGATTTTTTTACATACCGAATGATACCGTGAGAGTAACAAAAAACCAAGTCAAAGATTCCTACGTTCGAGTTAATATTCTTTTGGTTATTTAATGTCTACGAATATTTAGAGTAGAATCCTAGTTTTTTCCCCAAAATTTCAGCGTTCTTTCCAGAATGTTCAGACATTTAATAACATTATGAAAATCCAATCTGTAAGTCCGTAAGTACGGATTATCTAAAACGAGGCAGTCTGCAATAGGCACCTCAATGACTAGGCACCGCATAGTCGTACACACCATCCTGCTTACCACACAAAGGCGTCTTAAGAAATTTCTTCGTAAGCGCCGGCCCTGGTTCACACTATACTGGACGTGGCTACTTCTTCATTAAAACAAACTTATCTCTTAGCCTCTTCTACCATTGGTGTCGAGGTGATCTGTGTTTCCCAACTTTTCCTGTCTTTTGCTTTTTTCTTAGCTTCTATCCAGTTGAGTCCTCTCTTTTCTAAGTTGGCGGCGACTTTCTTTGTCCTATTATCACTCATTCCCACCACATGTCCAAACTACCTTAACTGCTGCACTTCTATTTTTTCCACTACACTTGTCACTTCTAATTTTGTCTATTTTTGTTACCACTTTAGTTTTCTGCAGCACTCTCATTTCACATGCATTGATTTTCTGTCTTAGAGCACTCGTGAGCACCCACGACTCACTACCGTATATTATCGTTGGAACTGTTTCGTAAATTTTAACTTTTGTTTTCTTGCTGATTTCTTTTTTATTGAAGAAGGCGTTGTATAGTGTTCTAAACATTGCTGTGACTCTATTAACTCTGTTGTTTATTTCGGTTTCATTTTATTTCTTTCGTCTATTATTGCCCCTAAGAATTTGAGTTGTTGAGTTTGCTGTAATTTCCGTCTCCGTTATTATATTTCTGTCATCTCATGTGCGTTCGCTATTGTCAACTCTCGGTTTTTTGTCTTTTTATTTTCAGGTCATACTGTAAGAACAAACTGTTCTTTGTTATCAAACAAACATGTACTTTAATTAAGCAAACCAAACAGTGTCCAAAGATGTTAACAAAGAGTTCACCTAAATCACAGAAAGATGTAAATTTCATGCAGCGGACGACAAAATAACTTCAATTCGCACACAGTCTAGGAATCGCGAGATTGATCTTGAAGGTCGAAAAACTCACCGACTCACGAAGCACATAAAAACGTATCTTTCGCGCAAATACAAGTTTTTGTTTAAAATCCAGTAGCTTAAGTGATTGTTAAAATCTCGAGACCACTCAGAAGATTTTCCATAAACCAAATAACAAAATTGTTCCATAAACAACTACAAATTAAACTTGTAATGCACCATTGCACTCTTTTAACACAAGCTTTTCTCTAAATTTTTGGCGCGTCTTTTCTTACGCAAACCTGTCTTGAGATTCTAAGCCCCGTCTACAGACGAGAATCAGAGGCGGATTTACACCCAAACGCAAGTAAATACTATCTCAAATGTAAGATTTTTAAGGCACGCCAGTACGTTGTAATTCGTGCTTAAATACCCGCCAACAACCCTTGTCGGTCCATGCGGCAAAACAGAAGGGAAAGAATTCTTGTCTCCACTTGAATAACCGCACGCGCTTTTTCTTATCAGAAAAACGCGTATTCGAAATTACGATAAATAAAATTTAGTAAACCTTGAAAGAATAATTCCAACAACGAAATAATAAATCCATGCTAAATTAATGAACGTGAACGAAATTTAGAACGAAAATCGGAAACATATGCAATGTTATAAAATAACATTACAAGTAGACACAGAGGAAACAAAAGAACTGAGAAGAGAAATAGAGAATTTTATTAATCAGGAAATACCCCAGAATATACAAGTTAAGAAAGCAAGAAAAATAGGAACTAGAACGTACAAGATAAAATTGGGAAATAATGAAGACAAAGCAAATGTAATAAAGAATAAAAGTTAATTAAAAGCTCTTAGAGAGAAAATATTTATAAATAATGAACTATTAAGAAAGGAACAAGAAATATGGAAGAAAATGAAACAAATAGCAGTCGAAAAAATAAAGAAAGAAAAATGACCCAGATAGGCTATCAAAAAATCTTCATCGAGGGAAAAGAATAGATATGGAATAAGGAAGAAGAGAATGTGAATGAGAATACAGGAAAACCAGATAGAAATAATTAAATTAATTAATATTAAATAATTAATAATACAACCAATGCAAATAATAAGGATATGACTAAGAATAGGAATCAAAACAGAAACTCAATAGATAAAGAAAAATCCCAACAAACAGATAAAAGGGCTAAGGCAAGAAAAAAAGGCATCAGTAATAATAGAAATAAAAATGAAAAGGAAGACGGCAAGGAAAATTTGAATAAGAAGAAGAAAACGTTGAAAACAAAAACGAGTCGCAGGACTACAAAAAATATAAGACGGGAGACGTGGAATGTTAAAGAGCCTGAATGGAAAAGAAGAGGAATTAACAAAAGAAATAAGGCAAACTGATTTGCACTATGTAGGGATAACGGAAACGAAGAGAAAATTAACGAATGGATACTGGATGTACTGGTCAGGTGTAAAAATTGGAGAAAATGCTAGAGTTGAACTGACAATTCTAATAAAAGAAGAAAAGGTGAAATATATAAAAAAGGAAAGATATATAAATGAAAGACTACTATTGATAAGTATAAAAGAAGGAAAAAACGCTGAAGAATACACCCGAATAGTCGCATACGTACCAAAAGAAAACGCAAAGAAAGAAGAAAAGGACCAATTCTTCGAAAAACTGCAAGGAAAAGTAGATAAAAGTGACAACAAAGTAATAATATTAGGCGATCTCAATGGAAGAGTCGGAAACAAGAATGAAGGAATAGAATGGTGCTTAGGGAAAAACGGAGAGACAGAGAAGAACAATAATGGGACAAGAATAATAGAATTCTGCCTAAAAAATTAATTTAAAATTGGAAATACTCATTTTATAAAAAAAAGAAATACACAAAATAACACGACAGGTACTGAGTAGAAACGAAAAATCAATAATCAACTACTTCCTGATCAATGTAGAACTATGAAAAACCCTAAAAGATATTAGGGTACGGAGAGGACCGGAAATAGGAAGTGACCACTTTTTTTTGGAAATGGCCCTTAAAACGGAAAATAACTACAATAGAGAAAAGAAGAGGATAGCGATAAATAAAAAAATTAAATGCCACCAACTCAGGAAAAGAGAAATAAGAATAAGATTCCAAAATCTCATAAAGGAGCATTTAAAGAAGAAAGAGAGGAAAAAAAACATACAAACTGTATGGACAGACTTCAAAAATACAATTTTAACAGCTGCAGAAGAAAGTCGTGGCATGACAATGCTAAAGAATAGGGACCAGAAGAAAACCGCTTAGTGGACAGAAAGAGTAAAACAAGCAGTAAAAGAAAAGAAGAATAAATGGAAAAATACCTACAAACAAAACACCTAAATGGTTATGAACAATACAAAAAAACACAGAAAACAGGTCAAAATAATAATAAAAGAGGAAAAAGAAAAATCCTGGAACGAATTTTGGAAAAAATGAAGATTGATGCATATAGTGAAAACCAAAAACTCTTCTTTGGAACACTTAAAAACATAAGACAGAAAAAGCGGTAACACTGACAAATATTAAAAACAAAGATAGAAATGTGATAGAAGAAGAAGCTAGACCATCATGGAAAGATGGAAGCAATAAAATAAAAAGTCGTTAGTACCGAAAAATTCCAAACGAGTCATATCAAAATAGAAGAGAAGAGGAATAAGTATAGCAAAAATTAAGGAAGTAATAAGGAAGCCTAAACAAGAAAAAGCACTAGGAGGAAATAAAATAACAGCAGATATGCTGAAAGCATTACCGGAAACAGCACTGCAGGAACTACAGTTAATCATGAATGAAGCTTTAAAAGGAGAAGTACCTGAGGAATGGCAAATGGGAATAATAACACCTATGTATATATAAAACAGGAATTCGAAAGAATGTACCGAGGAATAACTCTGACCAGCACAGCACCGAAAGTATATGCCAGAGTAATGAAAAAGAGGCTGAGAGAAACTAGAAAGTACACTTGAAGAAACGCAGTTTGGTTTTAGAATAAAAAGAGAGGTGCAGATGATAAGAGAGAAGGCAATAGAAGAAGATCTAAATGTACCCTTATGCTTTATTGACTTAGAAAAAGCCTTCGATAGAATAAACGGAGAAGATATATAGAGAGTACTGCAAAAAAGAAAAACCCTACTAACACTAATAAGAGGAATACAGAGCTTATACAAAAAGACAAAAATTGCAGATTGAGACCATTATTATTTGCAACGTTTCTGGAAGAAGCAATAAAGTAGGCGAAGAAAGACGTGAAGGGATACGAGGTAGGATACTGGAAAATGAGAAAAATAGAAATTACAGAACTGTGTTATGCCGATGGTATGGTTATCACGGCAAGGGATGAGACAACGCTAAATAAAAATACGGAAATGTACAAGAACGCATTAGAAAAAATCAACATGAAGATTAGCAGAAAGAAAACCAAAAAAATGATTCTGGGAACAAATAAACAACACCACACAAGGCAAATCAACAATGAATAATTGGAACAAGTACAAACATTTGAATATCTAGGGGCTATAATATCTGAAAACGGGAAAATGGATTAAAAAATAAAAAAAAGAAAAATAGTAGGAGAAAAAGTATATAGCAATATAAAACACTTATTTTTGGGGAAAAAAGGAAATCCCGAAAGACATAAGAGTACAAGTCTTTGGAACAGTAGTAAAACCAATACTTATACATGGAACTGAAACATGGACGTTAACAGAGATACAGAAAAGAAAACTGACAGCCACAGAAATAAGATTTATTAGAAGAATACAAAATAAAACCAGTTTAGACAAAATTAGCACTAAAGGCAAAATCAATAGAGAAAGAACAACTATGCTGGTATGGACACGTAAAGAAGTTGAGTGAGGATAAAATAGTCAGACAGGTGTTCGAAGCAAGAACAACCAGAAGAAGAGCAAGTGAACGACCAAGAAAATCCTGGTTGAAAGAAGTAATAAAAAGGGGAGTAACATGGGAGGACGCACAACGAGTCACGCAGAATAGAAGGAAATGGAAAGAACTACGGAAAAAAACCGTCCAGAGAAAGCTCAACTCCCTCACCTGCATTACACTTTTAATGGATAGAAAGGCTACTAAATTAAGTAAATAAGTAAAATAAATTTACTTATTCTTTATTGATGTTTGCAGGTGAAATTATCACAAATAGAAATTGAACAAAAAGTCGTTAAAATTTACAGGTTGCAAATTGAATCTAGGGACTTTTCTAATGTTATTAAATGTCTAGAAATTTGCCGAAAATTTGAAGAAAAACGCTGGAAATCTACTATAAACACTTGAAGACGTTTAATAACCAACAGAATATTAGTGTGAGGTTACAGACTACGTCATGCCATTCGAAACCTAGGAGAGTCTTCCGATAATTCATGACGCTACGCGGTTTGTACACAAAGTACGACTAGAATTCACAAAATCTAGGGAAATTCAGACATGGATTTTTATATAATTGTTAAATATCTAAAAATTTGTAGAAAATTTAGAGAAAAATGTTGGAAATGTACTCTAAACACTCGAAGACGCTTCATAGACAACAGAATATTAATGAGAAATTACAGACTACGTCATGCCATTCGAAACCTTAAAGAGTCTTAAGGTAATTCATGGCGCTACGCAGTTTGTACACAAAGTACGACTAGAATTCACAAAATTTAGGACAATTCAGACATGGATTTTTATATTGTTGTTAAATATCTAAAAATTTGCAGAAAATTTAGAGAAAAACGTTGGAAATTTACTCTAAACACTCGAAGACGCTTAATAACCAACAGAATATTAGTGCGAGATTACAGACTACGTCGTGCCATTCGAAACCTTGAAGAGTCTTGCGATAATCCATGGCGCTACGCGGTTTGTACACAAAGTACGACTAGAATTCACAAAATGTATGGAAATTCAGACATGTATTTTTATATTGTTGTTAAATATCTAAAAATTTGCAGAAAAGTTAGAGAAAAACGTTGGAAATCTACTATAAACATTCGAAGACGCTTAATAGCCAACAGAATATTAGTGCGAGATTACAGACTACGTTATGCCATTCGAAATCGAGAAGAGTCTTGCGATAATCCATGGCGCTACGCGGTTTGTACACAAAGTACGACTAGAATTCACAAAATGTATGGAAATTTAGACATGAATTTTTATATTGTTGTTAAATATCTAAAAATTTGCAGAAAATTTAGAGAAAAACGTTGGAAATCTACTATAAACATTCGAAGACGCTTAATAGCCAACAGAATATTAGTGCGAGATTACAGACTACGTTATGCCATTCGAAATCGAGAAGAGTCTTGCGATAATCCATGGCGCTACGCGGTTTGTACACAAATTACGACTAGAATTCACAAAATGTATGGAAATTCAGACATGTATTTTTATATTGTTGTTAAATATCTAAAAATTTGCAGAAAATTTAGAGAAAAACGTTGGAAATTTACTCTAAACACTCGAAGACGCTTAATAACCAACAGAATATTAGTGTGAAATTACGGATTACGTCATGCCATTCGAAACCTAGAAGAGTCTACGCGGTTTGCATACAAAGTACGACTAGAATTCACAAAATTTAGAGAAATTGAAACATTGATTTTTATATATACATTTGCAAAAAAGTTAGAGAAAAACGTTGGAAATCTACTCTAAACACTCAAAGACACTAAATATCCAACTGAATATTAATGTGAAATTACAGAACATACAGAACCTAGAAGGATTTTTAGATAATAGGTAGGTGGACTACGTGGATTTTATAAATAGTAGGGCTAGAATTCACAAAGTTTGTCAAGTCAACTTCTGGTATTTTTCTACACCTATAACTTCGATATATATTTTTCGTTGTGCTAGAGACTGCATGTTATAAAGTAAGTAAAAATTGCTTT
Organism: Ignelater luminosus; assembly: GCA_011009095.1. Taxonomy (NCBI): domain Eukaryota; kingdom Metazoa; phylum Arthropoda; class Insecta; order Coleoptera; family Elateridae; genus Ignelater; species Ignelater luminosus. The sequence continues at coordinate 42,496 of VTPC01001213.1, forward strand.
GTGCAGTTCTTTTGGCAACAGTAGACTTGATATGTTTTTGTAGTATATGGAGATTTCTTGTTAATCGCCTAATTTTTAGATGTAAAAGGTTAGCTTGCTCTCTGGGTTCCAACAAGGTTTGCCTTGTCTTTTGTGTTTATTCCATTTAGGTTTGAATATTTAAAAACTACAGCCTTTCGAGATTTACTGCATTGATGGGTTCAGTCCATTTCTTTTGGACATAATGGACGTTGCAGCAGTGGTCAATTAGAGTGGACTTTGGAGACGCTGGCAACTTTTGAATTTGAATTATTACGAAATTGTTTTCGCCTAGCTATTGAGTTTACATTTTTGCCTGTGAAATCTGAGCGTTAAACTTTCAAGATTCTTTGCATTTCTTAAAATACTTTTTAGTTTTTTTTTGTAATTTTTTTATCAAATCAAAAGGATATATGTAACAGTCAATCGTTTCAAGATGGCACTTGTTATCTTCTATTAAAGAATAACTGTTCACACTTTACCCAAAGAAAATAAAGTTGATAAAAGGTTTCTGGATTGGCCTCTGCTTAAATCAGATATCCAGTGGCGCCCTATAATTATGTAATTTTACCTTCTTCTGGCCTCTTTCAATTTTAATGAGCTTCTTAACAGGAATCTTCTTGGAACATACCAAAATTGTTTGAGGACACACACATTTGAGTTCCATAATTTTTTGTAAAAAGCAACCGCTCATTACCATTAGATATTTTTTTATTATGTTTTTAAGCTGACAATTTAAAATATAGAACTTGATTGACAAGGTTGAACGACCTATAGATCCTTAATAGCTACCAAAGCAAACTTTGTTGTCCACAGTAATTCAAAGTAAACTAGATTAGAAAATTGTAAGATGACCATGTTGAATTGAAAAGCGTTAGATTTCAAGCACTGTTAATTTAATTTGCATAACTGTATTTAATAAATAAATTGCAAAACAAAGCAATAAGAAAAAACGTAGAACACGAAAGTCATAATGATTCAAGAAGCATGGTAAGAATTATCGATCGGGAAACTTAAGGACTGTTTCAAATAACATAAAATTCTTACATTCCTTTGATGATAAACGTGTAAGCTTGTTATATTAAAGATCAAAGAGATTCGTATTACATAAAACTGAAATAGCCCGAATGTCTACATTTTTGTTTAGACAAGAATGTAGAAGACTTTCTTTATATTGAAAAAAAGTTATTGTAGATTTTTAAACGTGCTATATGGATATTACTGTTACAAATGGTCATATTTCATGCTAAATTAGTATTTTTTAAAAAGCTGCACGCAACGGCATTTATATTCATTCGAATGCACTTACCATGAAATTTTTACGAGGACGTGTACATGCATTTTCAACTATTATGTCAGTAGTTACCACATATTTTAACGATGTAATTTAAGCTCAACGCGAAAATATGATACCCAAATTATAACCTTAGGTAGACCATCCAAAACACGAAGGAAGAAGCATGTGATTATAAAAAAGTAAATGAATAAATTCCCCTAGGTGTCACTCAAATTGACGCTCCTACATATTAAGATGTAAATTAAACATTACGCGCCCTCTTATTTAATCATTTTTCTGTGTAAATATGCTGAGGGAATTTTTCCTGCATAAAGTTCACAGAGAAATTAGTTTTAAAGAAGCTTATAAGCTGGTCGTTATACTTGGGTGTAATGTAATTTATGCGAATATGTTTTGAAGGTAATCTTAACGAGAGAAATTACGACTTTGATTTATTTTTTGCTTTTTCGGTTTTTTTTTTGTAATTAGGCCTCAATTTTTTTAACTAACTACTAAATATTTATAACTGTTACCTAACCTGAAAACAATTAATTTTATTATCTACGGTTTTAATAGTTTTGTCTGATAGATACAATTTTTAATAATTTTTTAAGACATTGTATATTCCACATCCAATTAATATAAACCTGGATGGAACAACATTGATCGTTGTAATGTTGTAGATAGAATGACTGAAGTGTTTTTAGGGCTAACCAAAAGGATGTGTATGAGTTATTGGTGGTGACATCAAAGGGCGCCCTTGTAATGCATATCGCCGCGTCGCTACGATGCGTATTACACTGCAGCTGACAACGGTGGCCATGTACGGATTTCGACGATGTTGAAGATGGTGTTGGCTCGGCGAATACAAATGACTCTATTCGCAAGACCCCAACAGCACACTCACGTGTTGCAATCTGTTGCGTATCCTACAAATCTTGCTGTCATTTCAAAGCTGTGCAACAGACAGTTGTGTTCGTAGAAATGAATCATGCTTGTTCGCAGGTTATCTTAAGATACTATAACAAGCCTCTTCTCTTTCAGAATTGTCTCCTATTTAATTTTATATAATTGTATACATTACTAGATAACAGTCACTAAAGCTTAATGATGCTCGCCTGCATTTCTGGTGCCACTAAAATATATATAAAAGCTTGAAATTTTGTTCACGGTAGATTTGGTAATTTCTAGTTTGAAAGTTCTAAAATTTGAAACTAAAAAGTTCAAGTGTTGGTTTCTTTGAGCCGAATTGATGATAGCTTTTCTTTTTCCAAATTCGAAATGTTTACCATGTAGAGTTTTTTATTCCATTCTGAGTTTGTTTTGTATTGCAGATATCTTGCAGTGATCATTACTTCTTTTTATACACTGTTTATGCTTTTCCAGGAATTCAAATAATTGAAGGCTGTAGTTTTGACACCGGAGAAAACTTGACTTCTAAGTCGATATAAATAAAAGAGGAATCTTTTAAATTCTATGACTTAATAATTAAAATTTAAATTAAGATGCTTAAATCATAAAATTGCCTTGATTTGAGTTTCATGTTAACACAATTTCTCAAAAGCCGATTAGTAACTTTGGTAAAATTTCAAATTTAAGTTTCTTTTATTCAGTACATACTGATTTTTTCTTTGTTGCTTTTTAGGCCTCTAAGGGTTTTCATATCGAGATTTTCAATTTTGAAAAAGTAAAGCAAATAACAAACAAACAAACCTGAATACTGCGTTATTTGCTGTACGGTGTATTTTGGGCAGTTTGTTCAAGCAAAGGTCTAGTCATTTTTACATACAAAATACTTGAAGTGTTTTACATCGAATCTCTACCCATTTGCATGTTGTAGTAAACCAGCCGAATAAAGTCATTTTTTCTAACCTATAACTTTTAAACGCAGCGCACCTCATTGTAAATACATCAGATGTGGCATACACCACTTAGAAAACTCAAAGTCTATTAGATTTAAACAACATAAGGATAATCAATTAAGAAGTGTAAGCTGGTAGTTGGTTTTGAAATTGTTTGTCGTTTAGGGTGCATTCAGTAACTTTTTACATCAGACTGCAGCATTCTGCAATTTTAAATCAAAAATGAAAATAATTTGCAGCTTAATTTAAAAGCTTATTGTGCTACTTCCATTAATGTTTATTGCAACGATTTCAGTGCTCGAGTTCCGTATACTATACAAGTCTTTGTCTGGAAAAGAGTTAAACATGCTTTCTACTGCTATTGGGAAGAAAACATTTCTACAATTCGATTTGGGCCATTTTGACAAAATGAGACAATTTTCCACTGGTTCCTAAGTAGAACCAAACCCCTTAATTTTATTTCAATACTTTTCAAAAATTCAATTGCGATTCCTACCAACTCGCACCTATGAATCAGAATTTAATTAACTATAAATAGGTAGATACGCTTTGTAATCCATAAAGAGCTTTTCTATTTCCATATGACACATTAATCAACAATTGACAGAGATCACTTTGTAAAACGTACATGTACCAGGTACGCTGCGTTCTTAGATTTCCTTATTGCGGCTTTTAGATGTAGAATATGGCCACAAAAGGTGTGAAACGAGTAATCAGATTATTGACGAAAATCACAAACCAATAGGTGGCGCTAGGGTTTGTAAATACAACCGAAAAGAGAGGGTGAACAGCTGCTACCAACACTTCCAAAGCTGATCGTTTTTGAATTTAATTGTAACAAAAATTTTTATTACTTTTTATTTTCGACCCTAGGGGTCAATTGACTCGTTTAATGACAAAACACGTACACACAGTTTACACCTCCAATATCAAAACGAAACTTTTGGTTAAATTTTCGATCAAGAGTTAGGTTTTTGCCGATACATTTGCCTTCATAAGAGCAAATTCGATCCCGAAGATTAAGTTTATCTATATACCTTTGATAAAAAATCACCTTAAGTGGTGTACTAAATGGATGCAGTTCGTTAAATTCAAACTTTCTCGGTAAATGGTAGACATTTTCATTAGGTTAACCGTCGGATCTTCTGTTACGTGTCACCTGTCGACAAAAGTTTTTAATTCTCTACTTCATCTTTGATACTTTCTCCGAACTTGCATTACTTAGTCTTTTTAGGTGGTCATCCAATACAAAGTGTTACAAAAGAGGAGAAGGCACCCTTTTCATACTCCTACGATCTGTTTGTTCCTCTTGTAAAGATATTTCTGACTAAAAAGCTAGATTCGATTTTTTGTTTGTGTGTGTCAAACAGAAATCAAACAAAAACACGGAAACAACCCCAGAACATCAAATTAAAAATTGCAACCTACAACGCCAGAACACTGTCATCGAAAGATAAAATGCTTGAAATAGAAGAGGAGCTAGAGAACATCAGCTAGGACATCATAGGACTATGCGAAGTAAGGCAAAAAGGTAAAGGTTGGAAAACGCTGAAATCTGGACACTCATTATACCACTATTGGGAACAAGACAAGTGTTTTGGAGACGTTGGACTAATGATCCACAAAAAACATAAAGAAAATATCCAGGTAGTAAAAGGAGTATCCAGCACAGTCGCATACCACACCTTAAAACTAAACACAAGATACAAACGCAAGGTAATAGTAGAATACGCTCCCACAGCAGATCACCCAGACGAAGACTTAGACATTTTGTACGACAAGATTAAACTTGCATTAAATGGGTCAAAAACACACTTTACCGTAACATGCGGAGACTTCAATGCAAAGTTAGGCATATGGTCGGAAAAATCAGAAACCATACTTGGCAAATTTGGACTAGGAAGCAGAAACCAGCGAGGAGAAATTCTAATAAACTTCCTTTTGGAGAACAATTTGCACCTATGGAATAGCTTTTTTCACAAAAAGCCAAACTGAAAATAGACTTGGATGAGCCCGGATGATAAAACAAAGAATGAAATAGACTTCATTATAACTGACAAAAAATCAATTGTCACCGACGTTACAGTGCCGAACCAAGCATCTATCGACAGCGATCGTAGACTAATAAGAGCTTCGATATTACATAGACACTAAAAAAGAAAGGGCGCAAATAATCGAAACAAAAACCAAGAAAAAATGGCAAGACCTTGAAAACAGCAAACTTTGAGAAAACAGTAACCAAAACACTGGAGAACACAGAGGCAATAGAAATAAATAAACTAAATAAAACAATAAGAGAACACTAGCAAAAACAACCAATAAACATTGCCCAAGACAGGGAAAAGACAGTAAAATCCGCCCTCACACTAAAACATTAATGAAGTAACGCAGGGAGATAAATTGTAACAATCCAGAACCACAAGAAGTAAAAGCTATAAACAAAGAAATTGTCAAAAGTATTCGGGAAGACATAAGACAATACAATAAAGAACATATTTAACAAACAATCGAATAAAACAAAAGCTTTAAAGTTCTCAGACGAAAACTTAACTATGACAGAGAAGAAATCATTAAACTGAAAAACAAAAAAGGTGAAACAACATCAAACAGAAGGGAAATTTTCACGCTAGTCGGAAAATTTTGCAGAGAGCTGTATAAAAGTCAGCAGAGGATACAGGATACGCCCAGAGAGGCAAAGAAGAGAAGAGGAGTAATCAACCAAGAATCAGAGGACATGCCAAAGATTGCCAAAGATGAGATTAAAAATGCACTCAAAAAGATGAAAAATGGGAAAGCACCCGGAGACGATGGAATAGTGATCGAGGCTGTCAAAATGGGAGGAGAGCTTTTTCTTGAGAAAATATAAAAACTATTTAGCTTACGTCTGTCTGACAGCATAATCCCAAGCAAATGGAACAACGTAATAATGGTACTAATCTATAAAAAAAAGGAACCTTATAGATATCCAGAACTTCAAACCCATAAGCCTACTCTCTTATCTGTATAAGCTTTTTACAAAAATAATAACTTTCAGATTGGAGAATGAACTGAACTTCTATCAACCAACAGAACAAGCTGGCTTTCGTTCAGGTTTCGGTAGAAACGACCATCTTTTGTCGCTAAAAACTCTGATAAGAAAAATCATATAATACCACCGACCATTGGTGCTTGTATTTGTAGACTTCTAGAAGACCTTTGAAACTATAGAATGTGACGAAATAGTCAAGACTCTAACGCAATGTCGAATAGATTATAGATACATCCGCTTAATTAATAACAGAAACAAATAAGTTTTCATTAGACAGAGGTGTCAGACAGGAATACACTGTCACCCAAGCTTTATATAACTTAGTACACCTTCAAAAAACTGGGCTGGAATAAAACAGGTATAGACATCAACGGAAAAATACTTAACAACCTTCGGTCAGCCGTCGATATTGTTCTTATTGCCGATGACTTACACAAAGCCGAAGTGATGCTTAATGAACTAGCACAAGCAACTAAAAAAGTAGGGCTACAAATAAATAAAAGCAAAATAAAACTTATGACAAACTTGGTCATTGGAGGAACAATGAAATTAGAAAACAATAGCATACAAGAAGTTAAACAGTAAAGATACTTTGGTCACTACATAACAATAACTAGGGATAACCAGATACAAGAGATACAAAGAAGAATTGGTCTGGGCTGGGCAGCCTGCGGTAAACTGAAGGATGTATTCAACAGCAAAATTCCTATGAGCCTTAAGAGAAAGGTGTAGAATCAGTGTATACTCCCAGTTATAACGTACGGTTCAGAGACGCTAACGCCCATTAAAACAAATACAAAAAAACTAAGAATATTACAGAGGAAAATGGAGAAATCAATATTAGGAATTAAACTCACGAATCATGTAAGAAACACAGAAACACGAAGAAGAACAAGGATAGAAAATGTGATAAAAAATAACAAAATTAAAATGGAGATTTGCAGGCCATGTAGCACGACACAGCAATGACAGATGGACTAAAGAATTGCTGAAATGGAGACCCCGCGAAGACAAGAGAAACCGAGGCAGACCACCGACGCTTTGGGCAGACGACGTAAGAAACGTTAGATATAATTGGATACAACTGGCACAGGGCAGAAATTCCTGGAGGCGTACAGAGGAGGCTTATGTCCAAAAGTGGGCGCAAAAAAAAGCTGGATGAAGAAGAAGAAGAAGAAGAAAAAGAAGATTATGACAAGATTTAACAATTTGTTGATACACAAACATAATCAGAAGAATTTACGTTTTGCAATGTATGAGTAAACTTTCTAGACAACTATACCAATCTTTTGGTGCAAATTCTTAGTAGCAGCAACCACATATGTACTATCGTTAAAATACCAGATAATTTTTGTTAAACAGATGGACCAAGACGGGAAAACCCCTGAAATAACTGATGCTTTGAAGTGAATTACAAAGTCGACGCCATTTACGTCGTGAGTTTCTTTTAAGTTTGTCTGGGTAATTTGTGAAGTTATAACAATCGATAAAAGTTTACAATGGTTTATTGTATAAACAAGACTTTTGACGTTGTTACAAACATTAATGTGGCAAAACACACTTAAAACTATTTGCAACTGTGTTTATAACCCCGCTGTTGTCAGATGACATTAGCATGGTCATCCCCAATTAAATCAATAAAATTATCAAATAAATACAATTCTTTTTTGGCATATTACTCAGAAAAGGAAGTACAAACGTTTCTGCATACCTGGAAAAAAATCATTCTGCTTCTCACAATATATATAAAATGGGAAGTTTGAGATTAAATTAAATTTTCCCTCGTTAAAGAAATCCTATCAAATTTCCCATGATTAAACCAATTTTTTGAAATGTGGAAAGTCTTCTGCCAATGGGCAACACTGTTTACAAAAGATCGAACGACATAATCTAGGAAACTTAGTGCATGTTACAAACAAAAATTTACGCGCAGGATTAACTTAAAAAAGGGGGCGCTAGATGGTGTTATGAAAACTATAAATGGCAAAAGATCAATATCAATCCATATACCTATTAAAAGTTAGAGATTCCAAGAATAATCATACAAGGTTTTGACAAACTTAAATTTGAAAATGTAGCCAACACCATAGTAAGAACGTTCATTGAATTGACAAGCATATTTGCAAAATATACAAAACAACAATTCTTAAAATTTATTTCTAGTTCCTACTAAATTGATAGTAAAAGAAGCTTTTTTCCACTCACATTCTATTGAAAATTCTCCTAAATCTTTCAATAGCTGACCATTAGCTGTAGTGAGATGGTTGACTCAAACTTATTGATCGTAAGTACTTATCATAAACGTATTTAAAGATGACTGAGCAGGTCGCTTCAGAATCCATAATGAGCCAAAGTTTCATTTGATTTATTTTTACGTAAACTTCCCACCTTCTATTTTAGTCAAACTACATAAATTTCCTGTTTGTAATAACTGAATTGCTTTACTTTTACACATAGAACTTACGTGGCTCTTGTTTTGTATTGAAAACGGATCTATTCTTTGCACAAGCAATCTTCTGCTTTATGATCCGACTTCTCACATCTTTGACAAGCATGACCTTGAAAATTTTCTTTACGTGAAGTTTATCGAGCCTTACGTATCACGGTTTATTTCACAAAAAAATTATTTCTACAAAAACCACAAATGCATGTTGTTTTTTATTACTAAGTTAACATTTGACAGTGAAGCATGACTCCCTATATCGACTGACTGGCAGTCTTCTTTATATTGTTAGGTGAGAAACTCGAAGAGTTCAAACATAACACCAATGAGAACTTTTTTTCAGCCTTCTCACACATTTTTATTCCATGTTCTTATCACTAGCAATTCGATTGCCATTAGATCCTTGCAATGGACGTCCTAAGACAATAATAATTTTGCCATATTACTGGTTATCAATTTATAACACACAAAGTTTTATCTACATTGGCTTCAGATGTATCAGAGATGATTTGCCTTCTGTACTTTTCCTGTTTTCTAATTCTGTCGAATTTCCGAACTAAGGCAATGACTTGAGAATCTCACGGGCCATAGACTTTTTAGATCTCTGTATCTAAAGTTCTAACAGATTTAAGTGACTTTTCTAAAGCTTTTAGGGAGTCTGAGCTTGCAAAAGATTTATATTTAGTGAACCTCGTAGCAACCTCGTAGTTCGGGATATGTTTGTAGAATGGATGTTCCCGTCTGTAATTAAGGTTGGAGGAGACATCAGATGTAGAGTGTTGCTTGGTAAGGAAAGGGAATCTAGTCTGTCGAACTTTACTCTCCTTCTGCATCATTTTGGACTAAATAAGTCATACTAAGGGAAAAGGTTTGCTTATGGAGAACGGTGTACACGTCCCACATGGTAATGTCACACTAATAACATTCCTGAAATTGTTGGTCATATAGAATTTAATACAGCATCGTCCGTAAAAGATTAGTTGCTGTTTGGTTTTGAATTAATAGGTATAACTAATTGTATTTTTCCTGTTCAACATTGAAATAAGCCCACTCAGTATAACCTCACCTCATCAACAAATTTGAGCCACCATTGCCCACTCACATAACCTGCACACTAGTAAAAACTGCATCAAAATCGGTACAACATTTTTAGATGATCCTTCCAACAAGAAGAATTCAAGATCGTTCTATAACAATCTATAACAGTCCCGAACTCGCATTCTCGATCCGAATGGAAACCAAATAAAAATCAAATCAGCAGTTTTGTTTTATTCCCCGAGGAAAGGAAAATCACAAACCGAGTTCACTCCTTGCAGGTTAATGAAAACCTCAGAGATGTCGGTCCAGTGCACATATCTCAACGCCAGCAACTAAACAACGTTCTGTGCCGCCGCTGTAAGAAAGCTCATATATATATAATCTTTAACTTTTTTGTACTCGTACTATATACGCCGGTGAAAACCTTATCGAAATCGGTCTAGCAGTTATTAGCTGTTCACTCCAACAACAAAAGGCTTTGGTTACCACTGCCACTAATATAGCCTACAATCTTTCCGAGTTAAAACTGTGTAGGCAAGTGGAACCCTAATCGAAATCTGTCCAGCAGTTATTACATGATCTCATCAAGAATAAATATGTTGAGCCACCACTGCTACTGATATAGCCACAAATTCTTTTATCCAATCATCTCAACGTCACTGGTAAAAACTTTGTAAGGATATTAACAAGTAGACTATAAGAATTTTTAAACGCCCGAAACCTGAAATCAGGGCTGCGCCTTAGCATATCCATCACGCACCCCATTCTCAGACTGCAGACTGACTTTTAGATAGCTTTCAACAACCACTCTTCTCAACTTCTCGGTACGAAAGGGTTCTCTTTAAATTTCGAGCCGCGGAGATCTTCACCTGTTTTGTCAGGCTAAGCAGCAGTCATCTGTCCGCCCGCCAACATCGTGTGCGAGTATACTAGGTTTTATACAATCTATCCTATCTAGTCTATCCAATCGCTCCTCCTATTTAGTTTTTACTGTCACAAGATCCACCGCTCTGAGGAACCCGCTCGGCCCTGTGATTGACGTCTCGAAACTTGACCAAGAGATGGATAATTCAAACTAAGACGCCTGGAAAATTGGTTCCCAACTGTACCCACACGACAAGATTTGATCCCGACGAACTATGGCGTCCAGCCTCCAACTTTCACGACCCGTCAAATGCCTTCGCCTCACTTTCACCCTCATGCTGAGATGTCATTCAAGGCTGCTACTCACAGACGTTACTTTACATATCTGCAAAACCTTCATTGAACCCGTGATCGATTCCCAATTGACCGTTTTCACTACCGTGCTGCCATATGCAAGCTGGAGATTTCAACGGAAGGAAAGTACCAATTACAGGAGAATTTTTCGCCTGGAGCGCTTTCAACCTTTGGAGGAAGTGTGCGACCAGGCAGAGAATCCTCCTATAGATGCGTGCTTTGAATTTATGGGGGGTCGTAATGTGAGCAAAGTGATCAAACAAGCAAAGAAACCCTCAGAACTCGAGCTCTGCTCAATCACTTGCCCTTTATAATAATGAGATGTTCTGAAAACCTAGCTTTTGAGTTAGTTCACATCTTCCTTGACACCTTTATTTACAGATAAGTGCTCAACCAGTTCCGAGCGATGTAGTTAGCGGTTTTTTGAGCTACGTTTGCATTTGTGAGGTCCAAAGTATCATTACGGTTTTAACGCGGTTTCCCCTAATGTACGCTTTTTGACGCGGCTCTTGATTAGTGCCATTTGGTAAACAGTAACTTGAACAAGTGAAAACAAAATTGGGCTCAAGTGAAGACTCAACTTTGAATGACATACGCCATTGTTTTCATATTTGTGGTCGAATTTTAGCTAATTATCTAAAGAACTACAGAACAGAGCTTTATTAAAATTACTGTAACTTTGGAGGAATTTCACTTTCATCTAAAAATATTATTTGTTATTGTTTGTAAAGAACTTTTTAGTGTAGGTGTATTTTGTAAAGTTTTAACCTCCATCTATTTTTAACGTTCCTGTTTTTTCATTTTAGGAAAATATTTTCCTTTTTTACACCTTGCAACTCTCAAATTAATTGCTTCTTTTGAAGTACATTCTTTAAAGAGCCTTAATATTTAATTACAATTAAGGAAGTTCCTGCCCTTCTTACTTACTCTTTACTTATTCTCATTGTTAGGCGGAATTAGTGCCGTTGCAGTACTAACACGTTTCCAAGAGCTTTTCATCCTTATTTACCTACTTTCTTATTTGTTCTAGCTTAATAGTTTAAAATTCTTCTGCCTTAAGTTAATGAATTTTCTCAGCTATTGACTTTTTGTACAAAGCTGGAATAAGTAGCTTGGGTTTTCCGAATAATATTAGCATTAAAATTTTAATATTTCCTAGTAAACCTATTACAACTCGTGAGTTTCATTATATACTAAATTAATTTTACTAAAATTTAGTATCTAGAGGAGAGGTTTTGCATCCTTCCTCATTTGCATTAGGGTTTAACAACCCCACCATGACAGCATTCATCAAGGGAACTGGAAAATGTAACCGCATCCCTGCTAGGATTTCATGGAAACCCGAGTAAAACGTCCAATAAAAAAAGTTTTATGTACTGATTAAACATGCACACAGACCATATTAAACCTTTTCCGGCTTAATGAGTAAAATGAGACGAGATATACATCATCGAAATTAGCGTTGCGATTATGTTAATTTAGCTACGTCATACATAAATTTAGATTTAATGGGTTATTTGCTTGTAAACTGTTTATAACTAATAAGTTCAGACTCATTTTCGTTAATATTCGTTCAGACAGACGTTTAAGGAAAATTACAAAGCGTAATTTTGAAATGGTTTGGTAAAATTGACGTGGAAAAAAATTGCAATTTTCATTAAAAGTAAAGACCTAATTGAAATTTAGTTTCATGTTTGATTATTAGTATCAATAATAATTCATTGAAGGCGCTTTTATTGAATTAAGAAACGAGAGTCTCTACTATCTTGTTGCTGTATACCGCTTGAAAACTTTCAATGTAGACATAGCAGCACTTAAAATTAATAGAGTGAATTATAAAGCACAAAAGAAGAGCATGCTAACCGAGCCTTGTAGTTATGTGCAGCTCATTTCCATTAATGTCTCTTCCGTGTGCTCTAATGGATTTTGCTATGCCCACGTCAAAAACATCCAAGCGGTATAGTTTGTTTGGTTTTTTCTTCTTTTTTCTTCTTCATCAGTTTTACTAAAAATAATTTGGAACGACTTGGAACTTTGATTAAACAATATGGGGTTAGAAGGATCTATATAACAAATCCAAATATTCTCTAAACAAATTCATATTTTTTAAAAGCGCACCAAGCACAGTAAACAAACAGCATCTTCAACCTTTAGATATAATCTACTAAATCCAACCTAGCAAAGTAGCAGAAAGTAGTAAGAATAATCATAACAATAATACGTCATCATCGCCAATGTTGCATTTTACTTGTAAAGTTTATATCAGGTAGGTCCAAACGACTCCATCTATATTGTAACCAATGAGGGAAAGATGCGTAATGATTCGAAAACGCATCTTATTATAGTTGTACTAGACTTTCAACTCTATTTTTCTTTCTATTCAGTTAACAAGCAGAATAGTCAGCAAAATTCTCAGCAAAGCAGAAATTTTAAACTTCAAATAATCGATTAGGGCGTTTTTTACAAGACACCAAAACTGTAACCAAAAATCAATTCTTCTAGCTACAAGGCCGTGGACGCGTGCCGGTTGGTGTTCAGACATTGGTAGAGGCTCTCATGTTCCAACTTTTCTGCGTTTGGAATTGACCGGCTGACGACCCTCGCTGTTCTCTTGGCTACCCTACGTTTTGGAGACGTAGACTCGGAGAAAGCAGCTGACAGTCCGGGATCACTTTACATTTGGGAGTGGAGTTAGAATTGGAGGAAGAAGAATTGCATGTATCCGGTTTGCTGACGACAAGATCTTGTTTGCAGAAAGTACAGAGAAGTTGGTAGAAATGTTGAAACAGTTTGAAAGAGTAGAATGGAAATAAGGATTTAAAGAAAAATCGTAAGAAAAACAAAGTAATGCAAGTAGGAGGTGATGAAAACATAGAGATTTACGACAAGGGAGAAAAGTTAGAGCAGGTAACGAAGTATACTGTAAGTTTCTACGAACAGAGCAACTGCGGAGTTTTGATGAGATAAAAGTAAGAACTGGAGTTGTGAAATAGACGTACAGGAAGATGAGTAGGATCTTGGAAAGTAAGCTGGAGTTGAAACTGAGGAAGAGAATAGCAAAATGCTTTGTATGGAGCGTAATGTTGTACGGGTGTGAGACATGGACTATGATGAAGAAAGATATGAAAAGAATAGAAGCGCCAAAGAGTGGTTCTGGAGAAGGATGCTAAACATCAAGTGGAAGAATAAAGTGCTGAGAAGAGTTGGCGAGCAAAGATAAATGTTGGGAACAATTAACATGAGGAAAAGAAATTGGTTAGGACATGTTTTAAGAAAGGATTGTTTGATGAAAGATGTGTTGGAAGGGAAAATAAAGGGAAGAGGTAGCAGGGAAAGCAGGGGAAAAAGGGCAAAAATGGTGGACGATATGAAAAGTGGGCAGAGTTATAATAAGATAAAGAGATTGGCTCAGGATAGAGCCTAACGCATCCCGTACTGCGACATTAGTAGGTTTGCTGCTCCGAAGTTACTACCTTGCCACTGCTACTTCTACAGAGCGCTCGTGTGGAGATGTAACCTTGAATGCCATTTGTGTACTGTAACCATTAAAATGGCCATATTTTGCAAATTAAAGAGCGTTCCATTCATCAAGAAAATACGTGGACACCTATCAGTTTTGACCAACACACATTGCAACACCTGTGTGTTAACATTTGGTCATTCATATGCATCATTCAAAGAAATCTAATCTTCCATCAAGAAAATTGATGCATTAACAGCATTCCACCGTCTCCATTGCTAGTTCACCTTGCCGACAACCAACACCTTAGTCAGCAGTAACGACCGCCGACCATAACGACTTGAAGTTTAACTACAACTAACATCTCCGCTTAAGATGCCGGAATCGCTAATATCAGTGCCTGCTGCTTACTATGCAACCTCCACTTCGTCATGGGTCAGCTGGCGAATTAAAGGGAACATATGAATGGTGTCTACGTCGTAAAACCCACCTCATCGGCATCTACTTGTAGAAGGATATTTAAAACTGCGATTTGCTTGCTTGCTTCTTGGCGACGGACAACGCCCAAAATACTTAATAGATAACCACAGCAATTAATATAACACTGGAACAGTTTATATGATGAAGCTTTTTAGAAATATGCAAAGAAAATATTCCTGCAATATATCAGGAATCAACAAAATTAAGGTTGTACAGGACCGGTGCGATCTTTAGAGTCTCAACGATGACACTAGAGAGAGAAACGATACTGAAAACAATCTGTTTAACTTAAGGATCTTGAGCGAGCTTTTTGTTAGATCCCTTCAGCAAAATCGACCTGTTTAGATTTTAGAATTCATTTATGTCAAACCGAAATGTTTTGTCATAAACTTAAATTTGTAAGTTTTGAAATTTTTGTGTATGAATCTCGAGTAAATCTAAACTGTATTAGTTCATCTCCTAGAGTTTCAAGGTAACACGTAGCTTAAGGTAGGTTCATCGCCACGTTAGGCTTCTAAATTGCTTGGGAAGGTTCTTCTTAGGCTCTTTAAATATTCCTTTCTCTTAATAAGCCTTTGTTCAGTTGGAGTCTGTCACACCAGTCTGATAGTTTTTACTAGACAGCCTATCCTTTCGAACTGAATTTGCTACGAATACTCTTCTCTGGGGCAGTTTGATGAATTTCTGTTAAATTAAATATTAATTAAAAAGGGAAAATTAGTAAGTTTGATGCCTACCTGTCGTATTACATGGTGTCGAGATAGCATTTGGCCTTGAAGACTAATCTTGATTTATTTTATTTCAATAAAATCCAAGTAGTGCACCGTCATGTTAAGTATAGATACGTTTTATCGTCTAGCTTCTTTATTGTATAATTAGATTTATCTACTCTTACTTACAATGAAGAGGCTCCTCTGCAAGTTTGATCTTTCTTGCGCCTTCTTCGAGATTCTATCATTTTTTACAAGGGCCTAAAACAAAGCTGGTGCGCTGGACACTTCATGTGGTAATCTGGTGAATTTAAATAATCCTGAGCTGTACTTTTCGCAAGTAAGTATTGTGAAGATTTGTTAACCTTTAGAATTACTTAGATCTAATACAGTAAAGTAACAAAATATTTTGTTAACTCGTGTGAGGCTTAATAATCCGTTTGTAGATTTAAATTTAAAGTTTTCTTAAAATCGACACATATTTGAAAACCACCGACTCTTTAGGGACAACAACAATTGGACTTGCTGCTTCTACCTGAGTTATCGGAACTACTGTGCTTTCCTCTTCCAGTTTTTTTGTAACGTTTGGATTTTTCTTGATGACTAAATTTACTGAAAATCCTCTACTTCTGTCTATGGAAGAAATTGCCTTAACCTTCCCAGAAATTTTTTTAAGACATTATCATACTTTTTAAATTCAAAATTATCTGACTTACGACCTAGCACATCAAAATGATATTATACTGATTTTGGTTCCTGAATATCCATTTTTACCTGTTCATCCTTGATGTCGACTTTAATCTTGATTGATTCTGACTTCGATAGGTCAATCTTGGTTGTCTGTCCTCGTGAACTTCCACACTATGGACACCTAGCTTTTTGCACACAAAAAATTTCCAACTATTAGCAGGGCATGTTGTTAAACTATGGTTTCAACTATACCTGCAACAAGGTTTTTGCGGTTTGATTAAGTTCTGCTGTGGCGTCTTTTTTTTCGATGTTGATGTCGGTGACGGTGCTCAGGCGTCAGATTTGGTTATGGTCGTCCTTGGTTCGATCAGACGAGGGCTCACGAATAGCTGCTGTGGAGACACGATTGTTCAGGAGCCAATCAACTGAAACAGACTTAACAGAGAAACTATATACCAAAATAAAACACTGGAATAGTATAAGACTGGTCTGTTATACTCAAATTTCAAAGAATATACAAACAGTCAATAGTTATCAGTTACGAGTGCAATCCAAGCAGGGCGGAAGTGGATTGGGTTAGAAGCTCTAGGAATTGAGTGTATTTCACAGGGGTAAATGGCAATTAGAGCAATATCCAGGAATGTTCCGAGCAGAGCTCAATATAACCCTATTACAATGGTCGAACGGGCTTGTTCTATGGACAGCGGCAGCAATCAAACCACAAGTAAAGAGGAACCTGGACGGAACGAGTACGATAAAAGCACCTTTGCACCTTTAGAATTCACTAGTTACTTACTGTTTTTGGAGGACACTGGAAGCGTACTGGAAGCACACTGGGAAACGACAGAAACTGCCGTTGTGGACGGCGAGAGTCCACACTAACACCAGTCAGTTTCTTCGTACTAGCGAGTTTGAGGAGTGGGGACGCTAGAAGTGGGGCGAACTAATATGCATGAAGGTTCGAAGGGCGGCTTTCATTAATTTCAATACTTGAATCATCTACAATACAACGCTTGTGCGATGAATTATAACTAAAGTATTAACGGAAGTACAACATTTGTAACTTTGCTACACTCGTCTGACCAATCTATACAAATCTCTACAGATAACAGCGCACATAATTTTATAAAAAAGGATAATTTTAAGTTGTCATCTCTTTCAGCACTTTCAAATTTCTGAAAAGATTTAATAAATTATGAAATTATACGATTGTTTGGTTGTGATATAATACTGCCAACTTAAAACTTGCAATAGCTGAACTAACTAACACAGCGCTTCTCAATTTTTCGTATTTTGCGCCATTTTTTCTACCTTAAATAATTCTAATTTAAATTTGATTTGGCAACACTGGATATCGCTGCCGATGTAGTGCAGTCGCGTTGTACTATTACGTAATTTAACTGTTATCCGAATGTTCGTGGCAGATACCGATACTGACTACAAGCTTGAGTTCCGCATTTAGCTCTTTAAGGAGGTTGATAGAGAGCGAAGCTTCTTCTTGGGCCTCTTCTAATAGCCTGTTGGAGTGCGACTCTTTAGTACAGCTCGATTCTTGTTTATATTTACTACTAGAAGGTAACTGGAGCACAGAGTGACATTGGGCCACTAAATAAGGGAAAAACGTAGCCTTACTCGTTTTCGTCTAGAAAGTTAATTGAGAGCAAAGCCCAAACCGCGTTTGCATCTTTTTAGAAAGTTAATGGAAAGAAAAGACAGGCTGTTTTGTATTTAGCTTTTTGAGAAAGTTGATGAAATGCGAAAGCTTACTATCTTAGGTCACAGAAAGTGGCTTGTTAGATTGGTGGTTGCCTAAGACGGCCACACGGATACAACTGAAGGTAATTACCTGTTTTTCTTTTTAAATCTTACTAATAATAAAAACAGAAGCAGAGAATTATTGACAGTTTCAATATAAATGCTCGATCTAAAGTTATCAAAATAGAAAACAAAATTTTATTGGAATAAGGAGATTAAGATTCAAGACGAATATTATTAGTTTACGATAGTGTATAACTGTAATAATATTTACTATAGATAAGAAGTTCTTAAATCACAATCACAAACCGGGTCTTATTTGTTTAAAAGAACTACTTTGCTGTTCTCGAAGTGGAAATGTGACATCAAGGCCACAAGATAAAGCCCTCTATGGGCCGAGTGTTTCAGGCCTGGGAAGACTGGGAGTAAACTTGGCTCGGCTCGAATAAATCGGTTACTGTCTTATCGGCCTGAAAACCTGACAGGTTCGAGATCCCTGAATGATTCGAGAGGTCTAAGTGACTCGACAAGGCCGGGAAGCCTGAGAGGTCCAAGATTTCTGAAGGATTCGAAAGGCCTTATGGGCTAACATTTGAACATTGAAATACATAACAAGAAGGAAGAGGGACAGCTTGACATCAAATCAAGACATCAACGCCTACTAATTTGGGATCTGCAATCGGTTTTTTAATTTTCTTCTAAAAGATAAGCAACCGGCAATTCCGTCTGTCTGAGTGTACTATCGTTGTTGCTTGACCTTTCGACAGAAAGCGTGTTATTATCAATGTGTACAAACTTTTATGCTTTTATCACAAAATGTAAAGTGAACTATGTGGAAATGCAGATTATAGTTGATCGGTCATCTAAACCAGAAACTGTTTTACCATGAAAATGTTTACAGGGAAAAGGTACTACATAATAACAAAATTTTTACAGTTAATGTTTTTAATTTTACTGCATACGTGAGGAAAAAACATGCAAAGCGTAGATTTATGACCTGCCTACTTGGCTACTACCCTCTTACTTACTTTGACATTGTTGACTGGTCGATCTGAATCTTTAGAAACTGAGCTACATGTCTGAGTTTATATGCGATCTTAAGTGTTAGTGACTGATTTCAAGATATATTCGTATACTGAATTCTCCAGAACAAAATCTTTACTTTTAGTCCTTTTTTCGATAGCTTTTCGTTTTTTCGAGTTACAGCCCTTTATGTGTTGTTTGTTGTCTAATTTCGACAGCTCCGTTATTTTTTGAAATAGAGCAAGATTTCAGAACTACAAGCAATACAAAACTTTTTTTGTGAAAACAAAACAGCATTAAATTAACGATAATAAATATTGCATGTTCCTGGTATATCGATGTAGGTTTTACATTTTGTTGTGTAAAGTGCTTAATAAATAATTCTAATTTATAGAGTTATACCTAATGTGGTCTTCCATTTGTGCTAGCGTTTTATTGACTTTTAACCAAAAGTTGAACTTGACCTATTTTTGGTTGTTACACCAAGAAAGAATTTTTTATGAATAGTTTTCAAGCCTTTGTATAATTTTCAATATATCTCCTGATAAAATCGGCATTCATTTTAGAACTTAATAAAAATTTTACATTTACATTAAAAAAAGCCTTGTTTGATTAAGAGCCTAGATCAAAGACCACTTTCACGTCCGACAAGATTTTTTCCCAGATATGTAAAACCGTATAAAACCATACATTATTGTACAACTTGATGTATTTTTCCCCTTCTAAAATAAGTACTGTTATAAATTAACGATTGTATAAATTTGCAAACAAATCGTAAACTTTGTGGAAACCAATTTACGCCTAATCAAGTCAGCAAAAACAATGCTACGAGCACCATCCAAAAAAAAAAATCTAAAGTAATCGTTAAATCAACTGTTTGATGGAAGTTGAAAGTGGTTCACCCCCAAAAATATTGACAGGGTTATAAAGTGAATCGACGGGGGCGTAAAACCTAATCTATTTCGTGTTATAGTTCAAATTTGTAGTCAGCTCAGGACCTTTGTCGCTTCGAACCTTGTAACAAAGTTTTGTTAAACATAAATGGGAGCTTAACCTGTTAAGATTACGGGTTTTTTTCCTGCTTGAATCTTTTGCAACGATTTGATTATAACCGAAGAGAATTTAATTTAGTTTGAGAAATTTTAATACTTAATTTCATTTTAGCCTAGGACTGAAAGTTTCTCCAGGAAATAATATTGTTTTTGCGACAAGAAGAATTAAATTATAAAAGACCTTTTAATAAAAATAAATCTCTAAAATGAGCTTTCAGGGCACTAAACTTGTTTGTTCACTAGACCATATTTGCTTACAGACTAAAGTTAATTAATAAAATTCCAATATAATAAAATTGTTGATGGACGTATCATGAAAAGAATGAGGAAAGCGATTTAATGAAATACACAAATGAGCAAAATGGAAATTTAGAGCAAGCATACCTTTGTTTCGTAATATTTTAGTTACTACTTTTAATGAGATTGTGCTGTCGCAGCTTTTGTGTTTTTTCTTGTTGTTTTTTTTCTCGCTTAATTAGTTTAATTAATTATTTAATTCTATTTTTATCGTTTTGTTAATATTTTTGTCCAATTCAACTTGTTTCCATTATTGACAAAAACCCTTGCTCTTGATAAACAATTCGCATTTTTCTGGCATGAAGCTTCTCAACTACCCCTTGGATATATAGCGATACCAAGCTTGAACTATAAATTTGATTGATTCTTTTTTTGTTGCGGGTTTCTTTTTAGATACGATACTTGCTATCTTTTTCCATGAATTTTCAGTAGAACTGAAATCAACGGATTCCACTGGCTAGTACATTCTGACATGTTTTTGGTTTAACAGCTGATAATTTAATATTTTGGTTTATTACAAAAACGCATCTAGTTTAAACATATAAACGATTTTATTTTGGAGAGCGTATTCTCCCAAAAACGTCCAACCTTTTGTAAACTTTTAGTATTAGTTAGTGTTGAATTAGCAATGCAGCTGCAAAAGAGACTATAAACTATAGATTTTGTTTTCACCAGTGAACTTGTGAATTTGAAAAGCTTTTTCGTATTTGAATTAATAACAGAGATACCCATTTAATTCCATCAAATTTAAAACATCCTGTACTAGAGCACGGGCCGAAATCTCCAGGACCTGGCCCGACTGGGGACAAACTTGACGTGGCCCTAAGAAAACTAATTAACGTGAGATTCCCCAAGAGCCGAGAAATCCAAAAGGCCCAACGGAACGGTCCGGTAAATTCGTACGGTACGACAAGCCCTGAACGGTTCGGGAGGCCCGATAGATCTAAACGGCCCGATAGACATGACAGTCCCGAAGGACCGAAAGGTCCAAAAAGCATAACAGCTCCGACGGCCTGAGGGGTCCGAATGGTACTACAGAGGTCTAAGAGGTTCGAACGGTCTAACAGGGCCGAGAGGTTCGAACTGCTCTACAGACTCGAAAAACCCGAAGGGCCAACAAATCCCAAAGGTTCGACAGGCCCGATAGATGCGAGAGTCTCAAAGGGCCGAAAACTCCAAGTCTAGTCAAGCTTGCAAATGAGCTCAAGAGTTCAGACATGTAGCTACTAAAGTAGTAAGTAGGTAGTAGCCAAACAAGCAGGTTGTACACTTACCCTTTGCATAGTTTCAATTAAATCGGTCATTGTGAAAACTCCAAAAAGCCCAACAGACCGCAACGGCTATGATCTAACAGGCCCGAGCAGTTCATACGGCTCGACAGACTCAAGAAGCCTGAAGGCCTGAAAAATTCAAAAGGCCGAAAGAGCTGGAAAATTTAAAATCCTTATGGCTCGACAGGCCCGAGAAATCCGACAGGGCAAAAAGGTTCGATAGGCCCGATAGACGCGAGAGTCCCGAAGGGCCGAGAAGTTCAAAAGCCCAAACAGCCCGGAACGGCAAAATAATTCCGTATGGTCCGACAGACTGCAAACGCCTTAATAAGTCCGAGAAATCTAAACGGCTTGATAGATGCGGGAGTTCCGAAGGGTGGAAAAGTTTAAAAGGCCAAACAGGCCAGAGCGGTCCTATAGGTACCTAAGGTCCAACAAACTTCGAACGCCTAAATAGGCTCGAGAGATTCAAGCGACCCGATAGAAGCAAAATTCCCAAACGCCCGAGAAGTTCAAAAGACCAAAAACCGGTCTGCCGAGAACCGTTCAATAGGTCTAAAGCATTCAAACGACCTAATACATGGAAGAGTCCTGAAAGGCCGAGAAGTCCAAGAGGCCCGAAAAGACCGATATATTTTCAAACTGATACTCGGCACAATCCCAATCTGAGCTTCGATCCGGGCCGCGTAAAACTCCAACTAGAAAACCCAGCCCATGCAGGCTTCTACTCTGTAGAAAACTAACATAACGCTAGCCAAAAAATCTTTGCTTCTGGTAAAAACATTGTACACCCTAATGCGACCGTCTTTTAATACCGTCAATGCATACAACAGCCAAGCTTGCAAATGAGCCCAGGAGCTCAGACATGTAGCTACTAAAAGTAGTAAGTAAGTAACAGCCAAACAAGCAGGTCGTACATATACGCTTTGCAAGGTTTTAATTAAGTCGGTCATTTTGAAAAGTTTAAAAATTCCAACAGACTGAAGGGCAGCAAAATTCAGAAAGATCAAAAAGCCGGAAAATCTAAAAGGCTCGACAGCCACAAACGACCCGACAGACCCGTATGCCTCGACAGGTCCGGAAACTCCGACAGGCCCAATAGGTTAGATAGTTCCAAGAGATCTAAACCGCCCTATAGACACGAGAAGTTCAAAAGGCCTAACAGATAGGGACGGCCCCATAAGTCCGTATGGTCCGACAGGTCCTGAACGGCTCGATAAGCTCGAAA
This sequence comes from Ignelater luminosus, assembly GCA_011009095.1. Taxonomy (NCBI): domain Eukaryota; kingdom Metazoa; phylum Arthropoda; class Insecta; order Coleoptera; family Elateridae; genus Ignelater; species Ignelater luminosus. The sequence continues at coordinate 65,345 of VTPC01001213.1, forward strand.
GAAGATCTAAACGGTCCGAAGGACCAAAAAGTCCAAGAGGCCCGAAAGGCCCGAACAATCTGATTGGCCGGACGTAGACTCGATAAGCCTAATCATTTTCAAAATGAGGCCCGGCATTTAGACAAAGTGAAATAACATTAAAGCTTAAGTTTGCAGTAAATAAGAATGAAATCTCTTCAGATTCTTCTGTTGTATTGGTGGGTCCGCTCGTTGATTATTTTATTCCAAAAAGCTATTTTGTCATGACTGATGTATTGGTACAGCATCTAGATGTTCTCATGTTTTTTAAATTAATAGGAAGCTTTCCTTCATGAGCAGGGTTATTGAGACATAGGGATGCCTACTTTTCAAAAGAAAGCGATATTCTACAGGGTTGTCTATGTAAGACTTGGCTATAACCACTCCTGGCTCTTCACTCTTATAAACAGATTCGAAGAACTGGTTAACAGCAAAGTAACACTTTTGATCTTTGGAGATTCGCTTTCCGTAACTTTTCTGTGAGAGAACTTTTATGTTAGAAACAAAGTGGACAACAGTTTTTAAAATCGGCTACGTCTCGATTTGCTATGTGATTCGTTTGAAATGTTTTTGTGTTTGGGAAAGATTTAATGAAATTTTCATCTTCATTAGGACAATATATGCAATCAAAACGGCGTATTTTTCTTTTTACTGTTGCGAAATTCCGGTCACAATCATTAAATATATGTCTGCGTTGAGGAAACTTATTTAAAAATTTTCGAAAATCTTTTCTTCAGAACAAGATCTTGTTCTGGTTTTGTTCCGGGCAACCATCACAAAACAGGTGAAGCTCTTAAATCTCCTCTTCCATATTTTGACTGATAAAGTGGCTTAGAAAACTGCACACTTTGTTTGGACCCTTGTGAGTCCCTCCTTCATGATATGAGTTTCTGTTTTAAGATTGTGAAGACCAAACTTGTCTACCCCCAATTGTCGATAACAAAAGATCTCCTGCACAGGTAGACACTGTATAAGGAGGTTCTGCTTATATGTAGTCAAAACATAATGCGCCTACTTTAGAGTTTTGTTTAGATATAGATCTTATAGAATCAATTTTTTTAAGAAATATGGAGGCTCTGAGCTGTTCCTGGCTTTAGCTAGCTGATCGCCTTGCATTATGTATTAGAAGCATGAAAATTGATACATATGACAACATCTTTAGATTTTTTAATTTAGTGAGCTCAAATGTTTTGTTTCGGTATTAAACTGTTGCTCAAGATTTAGGATTTCCTATTTTACTTTTATCAAAATCTGGTTTCACAGACGGGCTTCGTGGGCTAATATCTGACTGCACTATTGCTGTTACCGTTTCTATATGTATCTTTTATTGAAACAATTCTATCCGTGGCTGCCTTTTTATACACAATCAAGACAAATGATTAATTAGCTTGGCTACATGTCTTAGACTAAAGGCCTCAGAGCATTTGTGGTGGGTAAATGTTTCTGCCAGACACTGAATGCGGTAGAAAAAAAATCCTTCAACTTTCTTAACATTTGTTACACACAAACCAAGACATCTTTAGTGTAGAGGACAATGCAAAAATCAGTTCTTTTATTTTTGCTCGGTTGCAGTATTTATAGTTCGTCAGAAGGGTGGACTGATACGTGATATTAGTCGAATGGATGGAATCATTACGTTAGACATGACATCTAGACAGCATCTTAATCCCAAGCAAAGCAGTACCCTACCAACTAATTTTTAGCCAAGAGCAAAAGATTTTTAAATTCTTATTTCAGATTTATTTTCTAGAATTTTATTTTTGGGTATTGCAAACAAATTTCTAAAATATAATCAAAGTGAGAGTCAGCTAACCTCAAACTTTTCAAGATGTTCCCGCACAGTTTAGAAGCCTGAGATACCAATGGACTTACCTTAAGCCACGTATTACCTCTAAATTTCGGCAGATAATAGAGACAGTAACAGTGTACAACTTAATGCAGCTCAACGAATACAATTATTTTTAGTCGAGATTCTTATACAGAAATCTCAAAACTTGCAGGTTTCAGTTTAGGATGGAACATAAATGAAATCTCTATAGCTTTGATTAAATTCAGTAAAAAAACCTCGATTTTGTTGTAGGGTTCTAGCAAAAGGCTCACTCAAGATCTTTCAGAACTAGTTATAATGATCATCCCTTGTTTGTTTTCAATACTTTTTCACTTTGGTGTCACTCTTCAGACTCTCAGGGTGGTATCTGTCTCACACAACGACAACTGTATTATGTAATTCCTGATATATCCACAAAAGCCCATTTAGTAATTTAATAAAATGTTCCCAAAGTAAAGTTTTTGAAAGAATAAAAACATTTAAATGAGAAGCAGCTTCAAGTCGGAAGTCGTTCTTTTTAAGTCCAATTCTTGAAATCTTCAATCTTCTTAACTAAATAATGAATAAACAGTGTGCCACACCAGACTATCAAAAGATTTTTAAAAAAGAGGTAAGAGGTTTTGCGTTAAATCAGTATGTGATTTTACAATGGATGGAAGTATTTTATTCTGCAGATTTTGTAAAGTTTTGGTAACAGCAACACAACAGTTTCAAGTAACTCAACACCTGCAGTCGTAAAACATCAGATTAATAAGAAAAGAGAAAAGGCAAAACAAAAAACCCACAATCAGGATCTAACCAATAGAATTTTATGAAGGCTTGTGTACAACATTTATATCTGGAAAGACCTTTCGAAAGATTATAAAATGAGACTTTTGCAAAGTTTTCGGAAAAACACACTAAACAAAATATTCCAGATGAAATGACAATAAGGAAAATTACATAGTGCATTGTATCAAACTACACTAAAAAGATTAAAGAACAAAGCTTTAGATGAAACAACGGACGTAGAGAAAACCTACTTGCTTACTTAGTCGGATTCTCTTCTACCTTGAAGGAGTGGAAAAGGTTCACAAAAACCCCTCCAGGCACGTCTCTCAAGACTCAGTCTGCGGTCTTGGTCCCAGGAGATTTCCCTTTCGTAGAAGTTGGACTGGAGATTGTCCTTCTATGTGTCCATTTCGGCCTCTTGGTCCTGTCCCTACAGTTCCTCTTTTATTTTTCCATCTTCACTATAATGCGCTCCCAGGTGCTTGAAGCACTTTACCTGTTCTACACCCTTGAGTGTAATATGGTGCGACTCCTCATTCTTCAAAACAACTATGCTTTTCGTCTTTGAAATGCTTAGTTTCAGTTCTCCCGTACGGAGCTCTCCTTCTCATATGTTCATATGAAACTGGAGTTTTTCAAGTGAATCAGCAAGAACTACCACGTTATCAGCAAAGGTTAATGAGGAAAGCTTTAGTGGTGCTAACCTCCATTTGCCAACTAACAGTCTGACGTCCTCCCGTAGCTTCGACAAACTTTACAAAAACTTTTCATTCTGGCTATTAACGTTTCCTGAACATTATGGTGCATGATACACTATCACATGCCTTTTTTTAAATCTATGAAGCAGAGGTAGAGTTTCTTCCCATTTTCAGTACTCTTTTCAATCAAAATTAAACTAGAAATTAGATCCTGGGTGCTACGGTTTGGTCTATAAGCACACTATGACTCAGTCAGAGTATTTCGCACCTGTTCTTTTAGTTTCTTTTCGAGGATCCGACTATACAACTTAATTTCTTCGCGATTGGTACACTCTCTGTTATCACCCTTCTTAAACAACGGGATTGTCACAGAAATCTTCACTATTCCAGGAGCGATGTGATGCCCTCTCGCCACCTTTCCTAATTTTAACTTCTTTACAGCAAACTCAAGTTGCTCTATTGTTATTCCCGTTTTTATTCGTGTAGCCGTCAGTTGCGATTCAAGATTGGGTTCATCTTCCGATATGTCTTTCTTTAGGTGAATTCCTTCTAAAAGCTTATTGAAGTGTTTTCTCCATCTTTCTATTATTTCCTTCTCTTCTGTCAATGGTCTCCCTTCCTTATCTTTTAGAAACTTGAGTAGACATTCTGCTTTTTTTTCATGTTTCTAAGTACCTTTTAAAAAAAGCTTTTGGTTATCCTCATGAATGAATCTTCCAAACCCTTCCCAAGATGTTCTTTTAGCTTGGCTTACCGCTAACTTTACACGTGTTCTGGCATTTTTGTATGCTCTCCCGTTTTATTTTGCCAAGTACTCTTTCCATTTCTCTTTCTTTTTCCTTACTGCTTTCTTGACTTCGGTATTCCACCATCTTGTTTAGTTTTTAGGCTAACCACACTTTTGATTTCCACAAGCTTTCTCTGCAGCTTCCAATAGAATGATCTACAAATCTTCCAGGCCGCTTTCTTCCATTCTTGCAGCACTATTTTCTATTTTCTGTTCCATTAGATTATATTATCTTTTTTAATGTTTTTCTCCTTTAATTTATATACGTTATTCTTTTCGTCAATTTTTGTTGTCTTGTCTTTCTCTCTAACTGCTTTTCTACCAGGCTTGCGATGACCATATGATGATCCGACCCTATCTCGCGTCTCCAGTACACTGTGGTATCTCTCACTCTTCTGCGGAGAGTTTGGCTTCCCATAATGTAATCTATAATCGATTTCTGATTTATTTTGTGAATATCTTTATGGACAAATAGGCTATTCAAAATCGTAAAATCATTCAGCAAGTAAAACTGCAACAGTCTTTTACCATTGTCACTTTTCCTATCTTTTCCATAACTGACAATTACTCTGCCATTCATATCGCAAATGATAATGACCTTCCCGGAGTTCATTTCGACAATTCGCTGGAGATTCTCATAAAACTTCCTTCGCGTCGGTCAATCCATCTTCGTTTGGTGCATAACAAGCTATTAATGTCAGTACACTTATGTTTCCTTCATTCAACTTAAGTATCATTATCCTTTCGCTGATAAACTTTCACTGTTGTATCTTCTTTGACAGAACGCTGTTTGCCAGAAAAGCGATCCCCGCTCTGGTACGTTTGTTCGGTTGAACTCCCGAGAAGAATAGAGTAAATCTTCAATCCAACTGTATACAGTCTTGTCCTTTCTTCTTTGTCTCATTCACGGTAAGTACGGATACTCCCATCCTTTCAACTTTCTCCACTAACTTAACTTCCTCACCAGCCAATCCGCTGACTATTCAAGTGCCAAATTTTAAGATCCTATATCCTCGCCAAGTTGTTGCCTTAAAGATTCGTCTGGGTAAACTTCTTAGTTAAATTTGGATGTGCAGAAGATTTTTTCTTAATAAAGTCCAAGGATAGATGTTAAACACCTTTACTCTCAGAGGGAGATACGAATTTCTTCTTCTGGTTGCAGTCAGGTTCCTTCCTTCTTTCTCATCATGGGCTTGGGACCGGCCATGGAGGAGATGTGGAGAAAACATATATTGCAAATTTTTTGAATTTTAAGAAGTGAAGAGGAGAAAGATAAATCGTATTTATCGACAATGCAAGTTTTAGAAAAAAACCAATCATTCATCTATTGCTGCTTTTTTGTGATTAATCTTTTGTAGCCAGTATTTACGTGTTCAGACAGTTTGCACCGATGCAGCATCTTACAATACAGAAGTGATACATGTTACGTGTTCAGCGCATGGCTTGCATCGAGTAACTAAATTGATTCGTTCTAACCCAATGTGAACACGTTAATCTCTTCACTTAAAAAATTTTATTTTGAAAGCTCCTTTTCGCTTAGTCATGTTCAGGGATATTGCAGGTACAGATATATCTTTACCTAAGTGACCAAAATGTGGGAATTCGGCCAAACATTTTATAACTTTTGGATTTTCAGTGCATTGATTATTTTTTATTATTGCAAAATGTTAGTAAAATGTAAAGCAGTTAGAGATCTTGGAATATATTGTCTTCCTCGTAAACCACAGTGTTTAAACAGGAAGGTCCCCTGTATTAGAGACAAATTCTTTCTTGCAATTGCAATTCTTGCAGCTTTTGATTTGTTAATTTTGCTTGTTGCTTCTAAGGCACCATTTTGCAACTTTTAACGAAATTAATAAGTCGAATGAACTCTAAAAGTTATTGCAGGATTTATTGCTTACAATCTCATTGGAATTTGTGATATTAACCATTCTAGTTAAGTAGACCTTTAACTTTTGCATTTACCGATAGATGATCTGTTAATGGAAAGTCCTGCTTTAACCGTTTCCTGTGCAATTTAAAAACGATAATAAGCAGAAATATTGCTGACGTAATAATGACCGCAAGATAATTAGCGAAAATGGGCAGAAACGTTTAAAAACATTATTGCGCTGTATAATAATTCTTTTTTGAAATAATAAACGCTTACTCTATAGAAAAAAAGTATTTTTGCATGTAAAAACGCACTTTCCTCGTAAAAACGTTTTAGAAGACACAAAAAAATAAAGAAAAGAAAAAGCGCTAATCCAATCTCAAAAACGTTTTCTGAATAACATTATATTAGAATTCACGGGCAAAATACAATTTTGCGGTAAATTGATAAAGATTGATCGAGTCTACATATCGGTTGGTATGGGAGGAATTTTTCCAAAATAATAATTACGTTGCGTTAAAAATACAGCAACAAGATTGTTATTTAAAAAATAATTTTTCATTTTTTCCTAAGAAATATTATTTTTAAATTTACATTTTTAAAAATTTTTGTTTTGTAAAATTATAAATTTATACCTTATTCAAAAGTCAATTAATTAAATTAGATCTAAAAGTGGAAAATGTGTAGTACGAAACTTTTTTTTAATATAAAGAAGTATTTTTTAATTAAATAGGATTTTGTAATTTTAGTTTTATTAACCCACAGCTATATTGCATGTTTGGTGTTACAGATTTGAAACTTTTTAATTTATATGAAGGAACATTTTATAAAATTCTATTTTACTTGTTTTTATTGCTATAGGCCTATAATAAATTTACTAAATTAAAATAAAATAGTTTTAGGGTAATTTACGTCAAAGGATCTAAAATGTGAAATGCTAACCATTAATATAAAATTCAGTTCAACAGTTTTTAAAAATTTTTTTTAAAATGTATTCATACTTAATTTACACGGGATGTCTTCTAATTAAATTACGTATTCTTTACATGGAGTATCAATTTTTCTGTTGACTGTTTCATTCCTGCATGGGATATATTCTGCTACCGTTTACAAGCTGTGACTTATGACAGGTGGTTATTAGCCTCCTGTCTTGTACGGATTTGGTTGGTCTATAAGTTTGCACATTTGGATTGACCTTAATTTGCTCGCGCACACTATTTTTAACCTTTGTCTGCCAGTCTTTCACTTGTGTCTTGCACTACACTGTTTTCCCACTGTTTGTTTTATTAATCTGATTATTGCATGACTTGTGAAGTCATTAAGTGTAAATAGCTAGAAATACAAACACACCAAATTTAGTTGAGCGTCATTGTTTTCTTTTAAAGCCGGTACGAATCGCAGTCTTGTTATATGGCAACATAGTTGGTGAAAAGCCACACAACATAATTTGTATTACGTTTCTGTTCATCGATGCATTCATTATAAACATCAGTTCAAGTTCTAAGTTCTATTTCTTCGATATTAAACCAAAAATTAAAAAGATGAAGTCATCAGGGTATTAAATATGCTCAATACTACAAGAAGTCTAATTTAAGAAAATCAATTTAAACTGATTAAAGTTATTCAAAATTTTAAAACTGCTTTATTGCCAGATCATTAATCGGTATGTCCATTTAATTGTAGGATGGATTAAAGCAGTAGAGTGCGAATTTTTAAGCATAAAAAACAATAAAAAAGTTCTTAAAAAAGTGTAAAAATTCAAGGAAAAAAGCTTAAAAAATAGCACAAAAATTAAAAATAAGTTTAGAATATGCAGGAAAAAAATTAAACTTTCAGGTTTCAGGTCTTATTATACAAAGTATTCATTATGAAAAAACAAAAAATGAATTGTTATTAGAAACTTTGAACTCTAAAATGCTTAATTATTATGCACTTTTCTAAATTCTTCATAAGGAAATTTCTTCTTTTATCAGTTAGGGGTTCTTTGTAAAGAGAAAATAGTCTTTCAATGTCAACACCAGTAATTGGTGCATATTTAAAATTTGCAAGTAACGATGGTTCCAAGTCGAAGTTATTGACTATTTCGCCTGATAAAATACTTGCAATGATCTTTAATCTTGCTAAACCTTCGTTTTTAGCCAGCACGTTCTCAAATTTGGCAAATGTTGTTTTTCCTACATTACCACGAACTTTTCCCAATTTTATTTTAAACTCTTGTACAATCTGAATTGCTTCTGTTAGCTTACTTCCTTGTGTTTCAAGTTTGGTGATAGTTTCACTGATGAACTCGTAATTTGCTTTGATCAATGCAAGGTTCTGTTGTAGTTCCGGATTTTTTAAAATATTTTCGCAGTCTTTAACTGATTGGGATGCAACTTCCGAAAATTCTAACAAAATTTCTTTGAAGCTGGTGAAGTTAACTGCGTAATACACAGCCGCATCCAACCATGTTCCCCATCTAGTAATGACTGGTTGTGGTGGAAGCAGAATATTAGGCAGTTTTTCTTTAAATCGTTGTACCTTCAATGGTGCGTTTAAAAAACACTTTTTGTCATTTTTAATTAACTCGTTAACTAGAGGAAATTCAGACCTCACAGTTTCTGCTACTCGGTTTAATCCGTGAGCTACACAAGTAGAGTGTGTGGGATTACTATACAAAACTTTTAAATTAATACCTGCTTTTAGCATATATGCAGTCGCATCCATTACCATTAACAGAATTTTTTCAGTTGGGGCTGCATTAGAAAGAAAAAAGTTTGCGAGTTCCTCGTTAATAAATCTTGTTATGGTGCTGCTGTTGGTTTTATCTAGTTCTTTCAAATATATTAAAAATGGCCTGGTTGGAGTAGCTTTATGTAATATACCGATAATGAGACCAGCCACATACCTACCGCACTCATCGGTGGTTTCATCGACAGAAAACCAGATATAATGGTCTGCAATTATATTTTTAATTTCATGAGGACTGTTTTATAAACTGTATCTAAATAGTTTTTTCGTAGAGTGCTTTCGGACGGTATCGATCTCTTACAATATGTTTCTAAGAATTTTCGAAATTCAGAATTGTCTAATTTTCTGAAAGGAATATTTGCCGATATCAGAATGTTGCATAAATCAAAATAAAAAGTTCTTTCTTCAGATCGAGTAGAAGATCCAGAGGCAACTACTTCTGAAATAGTTTGTTGTTTCAGCTTATTTTTATTTTCCGCTCTTCGTAGATTTTCCTTGTGAATAGCGGTCTTCGTATGTTGTATTACATTATACTTTTTGTCGCACTGGATCTATTAAAACGAGCATTAAAGAATATTATATTTAAAATCTAATCTACTCCTTACCGTTTTAACACATACTCTGCAAAATAGTCTACTACCGTCCAGCCTTATTTCTGGTATATTTTTAATCCACTCTTCTACACTCGTTTTAACTTTTGGCATTGTAACACAGTCTTATTTTATTAAAAACAGAAGACAACACAGAAGATTAAGTTATAATAAAATGAAACGAAACTTTTTCAATCTACCAGCAACATTACATACACGCACGATATCAACACTTTAAGTAACCCAGTAAAACTGAAGCATTTGTCAAATAAATCTTAAAACTTATAAGAACTAACTGTTTTCACAGCTTATCCTAGGGACAAAGAACTGCCGGGACAATGTGTAACGGCCCCGACAGGCTCCGGAACGGCGAGCGTCCAGATGGTATTCAATACATAACGGTAAATAATGATATTTTAAGAAATCCTTGAAAATATTGTCACGAAATTTACCGTAAAAACAAAATGTTTAAAAAAATAATGTAGACAATTGCTGCTAGAGAAAGAATTTATAGAAAGTATTTTGAAGAAACAGAAAATAAATATACTATAGACAAGAAAAGTATAAGGATATTATAATTTTTTTCTTGAGACTGGCAAAAAATGCACACAATAAGCATTATTCTGATTTGAATAAATTTTTGTCAAAAATTTTAGTCATTAGACAAAAAATATTACGCACGCATCTTATTAGAGCTTCAAGTTACTGCTTACAACTAATGCCTTTTTCACTAAAACTTTCTGGAAGTTAATTGACAATAAAATCTGAAGATGAGTGTTAATTAAAAAATTTTCTAATTTCCACAAAATTTTGGACTAATTCAATAAAATTAATATTTCTTGAAAAGACTAAATTTTATTTAAAACTGAAAATATCATAAATCCCCGGTGTTGCTCATTTAAAGATTCAATGAAGTAGAGCTAATTGCGACAGGTGCCCTGTAGAGAGCCTGCTGCCTTGGCATGAAAGTAATGATGGTGTTGCAGAATGGGTTGCATACACAACTGCAAATATCTTAGAACTGCTTCTAGCAGTCATGTAAACAATCTATTTCTTTTTCTTCCTTGGCTTCTTCTTCTTCCTTGGCTTCTTCTTCTTCCTCGGCTTGTTCTTCTTCCTCACTCACTCATTATCACTTTCTTCTTTATACGTTTCAAATGGATTGTCAATATCTTCGTCTTTGTGTTCAATTTCTTCATCTTCGTCAGTTTCGCTTTCCTCTTTGTAGCAAATGCGGTAAAGAAAAAGATCATTGTCGTTAAGATTCTTTTTGAAAACCAACACATTTTGAATAATCAACATCATTCGGAATAAAAAGAAAAATGCCGCAGGTTTCAAATCTATTAATAAACGTCTCAATTTTGATTCCTAAAACAACCTTTTCAAGAACGGGTGCAAATGTCAGTTTATTCAAAACTTTACCAGGATGTACAAAATAAAAGTCTCTTACAACTATTTTCTAAGACATTTTAATTGGCCGAAGCACAGTGACGTTGCAAGGCTGTAATATCCGTATTGCATTGGGATAGAGACATATGATTTCGAAATTCAGTTCGGTGCATAATAAGCTTAAGTCGTAAGTCAACAAAATCAAAAGATGCCACAATAATAATTGGCGATTTCAACTCGAAAATAGGGAAAGGTCAATGCCTCAAATATGTAATTGAATATGGTCTTGGGAGAAGAAACGAACGAGGAGACAGGTTGATACGGTTTTGTCAAGAGAACAACATGCTAATCACTAATACTTTTTACAAACTATCTAATCGAAGGCTCTATACATGGAAGTCTCCACAAGACAATGAACAAAGAATAGTCAGAAATCAAACAGTATTGTAATAAATTAAAGATACAAAAATTCTATCAAATCAGTCAAGGCGTACCGGGGGGCCGATGTCCCTTCTGATCACAATCCTCTAATAGTTCAAGCACGTATTATACTGAAAAGAATAAAACAAACAACAAGAAACAAAAGCATAAAGCAGAACATAAAAGAAAGCATAAATGAAAATTTAAGAGAACTAGATAGAACAGAAGATTACCTAAATGAACAAAACATCAACGAAAAATGGCAGAGTTTCAAGATAGCATTAATGAAACCTACAGAGACAGTTTTGAGGAAAGAAAGATCTAGAACAAAACAAGAGTGGAGGACCAACGAAATTTTTCAGCTTATGGACAAACACAAGACCTTTAAAGGAAAATCCAATCAACAATATAAAACAACTCAAAAACAAATACGAACTAAAATTAGAGAAGCAAAAGAGGACTTATAAAAAAAAGTGCGAGGAGATTGAGGAATTACAAGCAAAACATGACAATTTTAACGTTCACAAAAAAGTAAAAGAAATGACAGAGATGCAAAAATGTAGACATCCTAACATATTATACAACAAAGGTGGTAAAATAATCACGGACATAGACAAAAAGCTGAAAATATGGAAGAAGTATGTCGAGAAATTGTTTGCAAACCGCAGAAACAAAAGTGAATTATTGAAAATACACAGCAAGACGGAGGACTAGAAACAACAAAAGAAGAGGTTAAATGTGTGCTGAAGACACTAAAAAATGGAAAAGCACCGGGTCCAGACTTTTTAAACTGATTGAAGAAGAGCAACTTCATATCCTAGTAGACCTGTTTAATATCATCTATGAAACAGGAATAATACCAAGCAAATGGCTAATATCAACTTTTATTACTCTACCAAAATAGAAAAATGTTAAAAGTTGTACAGATTGCCGCACAATAAGTCTGATGGGACATGCTCTAGAAACGTTTCTGAAAGTGATACATGCCAGAATATACAAAAAGCTCGAACAGGATATAAGTCAAACTCAATTTGGATTTTGGAAGGGACTCGGTATCAGAAAAGCGTTCTTTGCTCTCATTGTTATGCCCCAAAAATGTTTCGTTGTAAATCAACATATATACGTGCTTTATTGGCTACAACAAAGCCTTCGATAAAATAAAACACGACCATCTCATAAAACTCCTAAGAGAGAAGAATCTAGACTCTAGAGATATCAGGATCATTTCAATTTTATATTGTGGTCAAAAAGCAGTACTGTGGGTAAAACAGAAAACAACTGAAGAAATAGAAATAAAAAGGGGTGCTAAACAAGGATGAGTACTTTCACCAACGCTCTTCAATTTGTATTCTGAAGATATAATGAACAAGGCATTTCATGGTCAGACAGATGGAATCAAAATAAAGAGCATCCCATTCAATAACTTAAGGTATGCTGGCGATACAGTCCTAATAGTAGAAACACTTAAGATCTACAGACCTTTCTGAACAAAGTAGTAGATGTTAGTGAAAAACATGGACTATCATTAAACATAAATAAAACCAAGTTTATGCTAGTTACAAAATCGACAAAGAATACCGCTAATATCTATATACACAACCAACCAATTACAAGAGTAAGCAAGTACTATCTGCGTACTACTATTAACGAAAATATCGACGGTGTTGTAGAAATAAAGATACGGATCGAAAAAGCAAGAAATAGATTCATGAAGAAGAAAAAAGTGCTCTGTAGCCGAGACCTGATCTTAAAACTAAAAATACGCCTTGTACAATGCTATGTTTTATCTTTACTGTATTACGATATAGAGGCATGGACGTTGAAAAAGAACATCAAGAAAGTGGAAGCCTTAAAACTATGGATTTATCGCAGAATTTGTGGGAGGAGGAACTTACAAATATCGAAATATAGAGGTGAATGGAAAAAGAAAGAGATGCTATTCTAACCATTAAAAAGCGAAAGCTCTTCTATTTTGGGTCATGTTATGAGAGGAGAAAAATATCAAATACTTCAGTTTATCATGCAAGGAAGAATAATAGGAAGAAGATCAGTAGGAAAAAGAAGACACTCTTGGCTAAAAAATCTGCGAGACTGGTATAACTGTAATAATATAAACCTATTTAGATCAATGGTATCGAAAGTACGAATAGCTTTGATAATTGCCAACCTTTGGAACGAAGATGGTACTGGAAAAAGTAGAAGAAAGTTAAATGGGACTTGCGATCGTAAAATGATAAACTTTATATTGTTTTCGACTAAATATGCATAAAAAATATTTTTTATATACTCGTAGAAAACTTCGGCCATCATCCACCCATCATCGCTTCTTCCGATTTCCCAAGATGAATTGACTGTTGAACTAATTCTTTCTGGAATTCTTTTATAGGGATAGATGATCATAGGTGGACATGTGATACCACATGCCGAAAAACTAAACATTACAATAACATTTTCTTTAGGAGGTCCCTTATCTACACTGTATACGTTTGCTGAGCCATTCTTTGCGAGAACTTTCCCTGTTTCGGGACATATCTGGAAGGAAGTGTCATCCCTATTATAAATACGAGATGGATCATTTAATATTTCAGTTAAATTATTAGCTTCAAGATAGTCTTTTACTTCAGAGAACCATTTTCTTATGTCGGTCTTTGATATAGTACATAAGCTGGCTGAGGTAACACTCTTGCTAGTCCTCTGAACTACTGTTAGATGGCGCTTTAAAAAGGCCTGGAAATGATTATGTTTAATGTTTAGTAAGATTAAAATATACTAAAAGTACCTTAAACCAAACATTTCCTGGGCGATTGTTTTTGAAAGAATTCGGTCTTGGATTTTCTGTCAAAAATTCTTGAACACCACATAGAACGTCTGATTTTTTGGGGAATCCTCGATCAGCAGTCTCATGAATCCAGCTTTATAATTAAATTATAATTCTACTTATCAGAACATTTTAGGGTTTAAAAACTTACTTTTTTAAAGCTTATTCTTTTTGGGCAGATAGAATTGGAACTAGGCCGCAAAAATCCTTATGACTAAGATTTTGTCCAATAACTGGGTGGTTTACCCTACATGGGAGAAACTGATCGCTCAATAAACACTCGCGGTGGATAAGGTCAGGCCGCATATCTACATCTGCTGTTCTCGAGACAGAGCATAAAATATTATCTGAAGATGCGTTTATTATTTCTAAATTATCTTGCTGTTACACACACAATAACATCAATTGCGATGCAGGATATCAACTTCTCGCCTTTTGGAAGTCCCTCCCCCTCACGAACAAAAACCGTCACTTTCTCCATTCTTCTCAGAAGAGTTTTGCCTCTAGCATGATTGATACGTCGCGTTACCGTGCTCTTCTTTAGTCTCCTGAAGAATCTCCTTATGAAAATGAATGAAACGTTGAATGTATATTGTAGTTCAACACTAACACGGTTATATCTCGAAAGACGTTGATTTGTTACCGGTACAATTGCTATGAAATCATGACAAATGACTGCATATGCAGATAATGTTGAGTTAACAGTTAGAAACTTTGAGACGTTAAAAGACACATTTAAGATGTTGAGAAAAGTAGCCAAAGAATGTGAACTAGTGCTAAATGTGACAAAGAGGCAAAATGTATAGGTTTAAAGTTCACCAGCTTAGTTGTACATTTAAAGTACAATTAGTTAAAAAAAAGGCCACTACAAATAACGGTGTCGAGGCTCAGACTGCAGTATTAATCAATAAAAGAACTCCAATTTGTGGAAAATAACAAAAGCTATTAAAGAATTACTCGAGTTGACAAGCCAACAAATAACGGATGGGTTTTTTAACGAATTGTGCTTTAGAACAAAAGCAAAAATTATTGCAATAGTTGACGGTTATTAAATTACCCCAATTAAATATCCCAGAATTTAATGGAAGATTCTCAAAATGGACGTCGTTCTTGGACAGTTTTATCAAGACGTATTCAGAACAAAGAAAGCGAGAGGTACACAGTTGACATCCGTTTCGTTTGTTTAAGATGCAGTTATCCAAAGTTAACAGAAAAAATTCTTAAAACTTCCTATTCAATAATACTAAACAGTTTTCATAATCAACAGGTTATGTTTGAATTTTATCAAGGCCCGCCAAAATATTACAATTCCCCAAATATTGGTCGGATCTCGAATTTAGTCTGCATAATCATCCAATTAAATTAAAAACTGTAAAGTTTTAAGATTCTTTTATTTAAATCGTCTCTTTTAAAAATCCGAAATTCGGTTTACTCCCTCTGTTGGTTTATTTTAAAATTATTACGTACTAATCAGAATTCTTTACGTACTCCTTGGTATCCTGTATAATTATCTAAAACTTAAATTAAAAAAGAATAAAAAATGTCAAAAATCATCGATTATAATCTACAGTTAATTCTGCCCGTTTGAATTCCCGCGCAAAATATATTTTTTGTCATTATTGCATTGTGTTTCTTGCAGTTTAACAATTCATCATTCAATTAGTAAATTTTAGCGGGAATGATTGCATCTCATTGTTAGTTTGTTTTGTGTAAAATTTTGGTAAATTTCCTTGAAGAATCTGAAGGTAAAATTGAAATTTTTCATCAAATTACTATCTGGTGATTAAAATATTAAAATTATTAAAATCATATTTGTTTGCAATTATTCCGGTGATTCCCCGCACCTATAAAAAGGGTAAGATACCCGCTATGAAATAACATCGTCTTAGATCAATGTCGATTCTTTTATCAAACTGTCAAGAACGTCCAGAGAGGTACAAAATTTTGTTGGAATTTGTGAAATCAAAAAATCTTTGAGGACTTCAAGGTTGGAAATTCTTCGATTGCTCAGTATTGAAAGTTTTCATTAAGGTTGTTCTTCAGGATGAATTGGCACTTGTATACTGAAACCCTTTTAAGACAATTATTTGTATTTGGTGTCCAATTACGCCTTCAACATCTCTGTTGTGAGCAATCAGAGTTTTTGTCAATTAAACGGTAAATTTTCCAAATTCATTCTTGTACTTGTTTGATTTAACCTCAGAATTGGCGGTCCACATGCTGAAGGTTCATTTCTAACCTGTTTCTCAAGAACTTAATTTTAGCATTTGAAGAACGTAACACGTTGATTACAAGTATTCAGGCTACTCTTAATTTCTTCTGATCCTAAAAATTTCTCTCGTTTTCTAATTGGTCAAATTTTAATATATCTTTCCGATTTAGATTTAGCAAGCCTCTCCAAATCATTACTTACAAGATAGTGTCAGCTGGAGCTTCTGAAAAGACACTTTTGGGAAAGAGGCCGCTCTAAGTCTTTAATGGTTGTAGTTAACTTTTCAGCACAACAGTCTTGTGGTGATATCTTGCAATCAGCATGCAAGGTTTAGCTTATGCTCTGCAGAAACATTCTGTAAAACTGTCGGTTTTCTAAAATTATTTCGTTAAAGTTTCAAGGTAATTTTGAAACACCTGTTGATAAAAAAATGAAACACATGACATCCACAAATTAAACAGTAGCATAACCTCACAATTAAAGATAAAGTTGTTTGTGTGAAAACGCAGTCCACGTGAGTTACATGCTTGTTCAGTAAACGTATTTTTAATAACAATGCCAAAAAAGTATACGAAACAACGTTGATGTTGATCTAACAAGTAAAATATGAATGTTTAGTTTTGCTGTGATATTTGACTGTTTATATTTTATAATATCACTTAGATAATATTTTATGGCCTGTCTCGTGTTGATGTTCGGCAAGAGCAGATGTAGATATGCGGTCTGACTTTACACCGCTTGTATTCAGTAATGCGCGTGTTTATCGAGCGATCGGTTTCTTTGATGTATACTAACAGATGACAGAGTTAGGTGTTCATCCTTAGGAGAAGGACTTATGAGATTTTGTCGTTGGGCCTAAAGGCGGTTTTGATTATATTGCAAGAGCTTTTTCCTCATGCAATTTGTTACTTTATAAATGTATGGTAACAAATCAGTGGAAATCAGAACAGCGTCTCTTGGAGACGGGTCAAGGCGTTGCTTTATGATTCTGTTTATGCCTTGTTTGTTGTAACCGTTGTTCCAAAAGCTCCTTTAATTTTCCTTGGATGTTGTTGGGTTTCGAAACGGAAATTGCTCAATGAACAAGTAAGTTTATTACAAATCGCTTGGCATAAAGATATCTGTCGGTGTGTGTAGGTTTGCAATACACTGAGTGATGGACAAGAGACGAGTATATCGAGAAAAGAAACGGAGTCATTATTCCTAACCTTCATAGTGAATTTTAAATCTGGATGCTGATTGTTTAAATGATCAAGGAATCGTGACAGCGTGTCATCCATACGGCCATACAATAAAGATGTCTAGGTATCAAAACCAAACTTTGGGCTTGTACTCGGTTAATTCTAGAACAATTGTTTTAAAAGACTCCATGAAGATATTCTCAACTACTAGTGACAGCGGAGAGCCCATCGCAGCTCCCGAGGCTTGTTGGTAGTCCAAGATTTTTCTACTAAAGTTGGAAGATCAATTGCTTTTCCATCTTGACTCAACAGTTGTCGAATAATTTCCACGGAATCGGAAAACAGGGACTTTGGCGAAGAGAGAGGTCACACTGAAACTCACCAAAAAATCACTCGGTTTCATGGTGAGTTTGGATATCAGCTAGACAAAATGTGAAGAGTTCAAAACGTGCGAAGAAGTTCTTTAGATGTCTTGTCAGGTTGTAACTTGGAGATCCTATTGTGTTTACGATCGGCCAGAGAGAAACATCGGCTTTGTGGAGTTTTGGAAGACCATACAACGTTGGAGGCTTCAAACTTAAAAGTAGGGTCCCGTGTCTTTCTTTTTGTTTTCTTTTTATAAAGATTCTGAGCCTTCTTTCTTAGTATTCCATATTTTTTCTGTTTTTTGTTTGGTGCAGATCTTGCAAGCCACTGACTTCTCTGCATTCTTGATCATTCTTTTTGCCTTTGTTGTGCCGATTTCTACAATAGCCTTTTTGAGGTGTCCCTTTATTCAGGTTTTCTTCTTTTATACTGTTTTTAAGTTTCGCGTTGAGTTTGTATCTCCTTCATCTTCTGTGCCTTGTTATTTATTCATTATTATCTATGTGTTGTTTTTTTTCTTGTTTGCCTTGCTACTACAAAGTAATAGCCTGAGTTGTAATTATCTTATCCCTAATTGAACTTTATCGCCTTTTAGATATTAATATATGGTTTATTTGAGCAGCGCTTGTCTCTTTTGAGGCGACGTAGGTTATCTGGTGATTATGTTTAAGAGGTGTGTAAATAAAGTAATGAGACTCATTTTTTATAATTTGTTTATTCAATTAGAATTATAATTCCACATTGTCTCTCTCAAAGTAATTGCCTTGAAAAGCCAGACAGCGATGAAGACGATTTTTCCACTCCTCATAGTAGTGCTAGAACTCGGATACTGAAATTGTCTTGAGCTGGACGATTACGGCAGTTTTAATGTTTTTTAGTGTTAGCAATCTTGGGGAGAGAAAAAAGTCACAAAGACTCAAGTCGCGGGAATAAGGGAGCTGAGGAGCCACAGGGATGTCTGATTAATTGAAAATGCAGTGTGACAAAGCGCATTATCGTGATGCTGCACCCAGTTGTTTTTGATGCTTGGTCTCACACGCATGACCCTTTTTCGAAGTCTTTCAAGATTCTCTTTGTAAAATTGTTGGTTTACCGTTTGGTTTTGAGGCGTAAACTCTTTGTGGACGATTTCCTAGCTATTGAAAAATCAAATAAGCATGGTTTTGATCTTTGATCTTCTCATTTTTGTTTTTC